>CAOLHI010003894.1:0-146634 GCA_948474755.1 Ctenosaura bakeri | reverse complement strand
TGGGTTTCCATGGTCTCCCAGTGTCACAGTCCAAACCACTGCACCATGCTGGTTCAAAAATCAAGTATGCTTAGTCAATCAAATGCCTCTCTAATTGTTGAAGGTGTCACCTAATCATTGAAGGCACCCCTTCCTAGAACTGGGTGACCCAAAGATGGTAGTGCACGCGCCGGTAACCTCAACGCTGGACTTCTGCTCTACATAGGGCTACCTTTGCACCAAGTTTGGAAACTGCAAATGGTTTAAAATATGGCAGTCAGATTGATTACAGGTACAGCAAGAGTGAACATATTTCACCTATATTAAAATCACTCCATTGGCTGCCAATTAATTTCCAGGCAAAGTACAAAGTGTTGGTTATTACCTTTAATGCCCTATATGGTTTGGGTCTAAGTTACCTGCAGGCTCACCTCCTCCCATACAATTCATCCCGTACACTCAGGTCCTCTGGGGGCTATTTACTTAAACCAGCCAGGACTAGACTGGCAACAGTCATACAGAGAATGTTCTCATCCACCACCCCTAGACTGTGGAATGACCTACTGGAAGAGATTCAACAGCAAAATATCCTGGCCAAATTTTAAGAACTACTAAAGTTTTATCTCTTCCAGCAAGCCTACCCAGTCTAGTTTTAATTGTGTTTTTAATTGTAATTTTAGTCACACTTTTAACAGTATTTTAATTGTACTTTTAACTATGATATATTTTAATTATAGTAATTTATTAATTGTTTTATGCGTATTTTAACTATGATTTTAACTCCATCTATTCTGTACCCCACTTCAAGCCTTAGGGAGAGGCGGGTAACAATTAAATAAATAAATAAATACAAATAATTCTACTAGTATCATCTATCCTGGCCTAGCAACAGTTTATCCTTGACCAAGGCTGCAATAATCTTTATGTGCATATTTTAATATATACTGTACGTCACTCCAAGTCCCATTTGGGATAAAAGATGGATTTAAATCAAAGTTTAAGTAAAATTAAATAGCAAAATTAAGTAGCATGACCTTTGAAAAGTTTAGAAACTGCATCTTTTGCAGAACACTGCAGCTAAATCATTAATAGGACGTAAGCAAAAAGAATAACTTGTACTGAAACAACTCCACTGGTTTCCAATGAATTTCCAAACTCAATTCAAGTGCTGGTCTTTATCCTTAATGCCTTGTATGTTTTAGCACACAGATATCTGTTGGACAGCCTTCTTCTGCATTGCCTATTCACTGAGATCAGCGCTTGAACTCACCTGTCACTAGTGACTACAAAGAGCCTTCTTAGTGGTGGTTTCATGCTTTTCCCAGGGAGTCCAACTTGGTGTCTTTATAATTTATGCAGCAGACAAAAATCATTTCTACCACCCCAGGCTTTAAAAACTGCCACTATCTGCATTTTAATCCACAGAAGATCCAATTTTATTCTCTATTCAAGCTGACTATTTTTGTTTGTTATGTTAATTGGATGCATACATACAGTATTTTTTTAAATTAATTTGTTAGCTGAGGAGGGAACATAAATTTATACTGCTGGAACAGGATATTTTATGTAAATAAGTATTCCAGTTCTTTACTAACATAACTTAAAACACTGGTAAGGCAGAGACCAGATAAAATCATTGTGGACGAAAAGCATTAGCAAAGCAAATATTAGTTTTAGGTGATGTTCTAGATCAGGGTTAAGGAATGTGTGGCCCTTCAGATACTAATGGATTACAACTCCCATGAACAGTGATGGTGGACAATGGGATCTACAGTCCAACAATACATGATAGCCACATGTCCCCTACTGCAAATAAAATGTAAATTGGAGAGTACAACCTAGGAACTTACAAGACTTAAAACATCTTTTCTATTCCATTGTGAGAAACTGGAGAATGCACCTGGCAACATTTCTCTCTCTAACACCCCCACTCTTCTTATTTACTGGCCAGCCCAAAGAAGAACTCTGGTTAATTCAGAAGCTTACACACTGTAATTTTGGACTACAATAGAGCTACTGTTTCACTATCCCTGCACAGAACTTCTCCAACAGACTCATGTGTTTAAATTAGGCCATTAGAAACAATTCAAACAACCTGTGATTTTGACAATTTCAAAGAGATGTTGTCACCTAATCAACCATTCCACAATTGCTTTGAGACCACTACAAACTATAGACTAGGTTCCATCACAACTAGCAAAATTTTCCCATTCTACCTCCTTTCTCTTTCAAGTATTATTTCACTCTCAAACAACACTTCTGATATTTGCTTAAAATTCCAGCTAGCAAAAGAGTTCTAGTAAATGCTAACACTTATTCTAATTAAAGGGGTGTGTGTGTGTGTCTTCAGGTCACCTGTCAACTTACAGTGACCCCATTAATTTCATAGCATTTTTTTAGGCAAGGTAATGCATTACTATTCTTGTATATAATGTTTATTCTAGGACTACCGGCTACTAATTTGTCAAGTTCACCCCCTCCTGACCAAAACACCAGAAAGACTTTGAAGACAGCTGCCAATGACTAGTGCTATTCATGGATCTCAAAAATGGACTACTCAGGAGTCTGCAACCAGCAAGGAGATCCTAGGTTTACGGAAAAGTTGAACATCTCTCCTGCCCCAACTAGTGAGAAATGGACATCACAAATCACTATATCACCATTTTGGAACAAACAACACAAAAAAATAGCTCAAAACTTAAAGCAGCCGCCACTGGACTGGTTAAGGTTCAGAAGGAAGAGAATACATCAGATGAACACCGTAACTGGGAAGAGGGAACTGCAACGCCTCCCAGCCTTTTTAGATCTGGGGGCCACATGGAACCCCTACCTTGAAAACCTACTTTGCTTTCAGGAGGTATGTCTGCCCTCTTCATAAGAGTTTCTTCCATTCCTTCCCTGCTCTGCAGTCCTCTCTTTTTTTAAATCATCCACAAAGAAACAGAAAACAGTGGTAGCACAACTTACAGAACTCTTTTTTTTAAATTCAGGCACAACCCCTCAGCTGAAGAACCAAGACTGTAAAGCAAAGTATGCAATCGCCACACTTTGAGTCCAGGTGCCCCAAGAAAACACCAGCAAGGCTTAACTTCAGAGAAAGAGACTCGCGTCGCTTAGACGAACTAATAATTTACCAATAATTAAAGAAAAGGAGAGCTTCCTATTAAAATAAAGGCTGGCCCACCCTCACGCTAGGCGTACCTTTGGCACCTATGAGCCACCACCCCTCCCACACACCGGTCTCACGTACTTCCTAGGAGGAAAGTTAGCCCAGGCGAGGTCCCGCAGGACCGCACCAGCCGAAAGCCACTTTCCTCAGGGAACCCGGAAGCGCCAGGAACACCCCGGCCACCATCACGGCGCCGCAAACACGAAGCCGCCTCACGCCCCGCCGCCGCCGCCGCCGCCGCCTTCCTCGAGGCGCCTCTGGGAGCCACGGTTATTTCGGCTGCTGCCTCCGACGCAGCCCTACAACGGGCACCGAGGAGGGATGGTGGCCGTTACCTCTCCCGACGCCCGTGAGGCGGAGGCTCCGGCCACCGAGGACCGCACCTCAGGGCGTTCGCGAGCCACCGAGACACACCCCCCGCCGCCCAACGGCGAAAACAGCCCGCCTGGCACACAGGCTCCCTCCGCCGCGCCAGCCAGCCACACCCCTGGCAAACGCCTACCTGAGGAGGCTCGAGAGCGGGTGCCCCCCGCTCCCGCCGCCGCTCCCGCCGCCTCCGCCGCCGCCCCCCGAGGACCCCGAGCCGCCCCCGGAGCCGAAACCCGAGCTCAGGCGTTTGCCCGAGAGCAGCTTCTCCACGGCGGGCAGATTCCCCGTGCGGGCGGCCTCCAGCAGCTCCTGCTCCTTCCCCATGGCCCGGGCCCGGCCCGGGAAACCAGCCCCCCCGCGCCTCTCGGATTCGTCTTCGAGCGGCCGCCGCCGCCGCCTCAGCCCGGCCGGCGCGTCCTTCCGGGGCGGGGTTAAAAAGGCCACACCCCCTCGCGAGTGGCGACCCCCTCGGTGAGACAAGTGGGCGGGGGGAGGCGCTCTCCGTACGCACGTTGGCCGTCGTCCAGCTGCCGCCGCCGCCGCCGCCTGAAAAGATGAGGTAAGGCAAGGTGAAGTGGGCAGGGAGCGAGCGCCTGCGTTTCCCGCTAGAGTCGTTCGGTGCTTCCCTGTCCCTTTGGGCCGTCTGGAAAAAATAGGGAGCGCCCGTCCCGGTGTCTCAGAAGGTTTCTCCAGAGAAAACGGAGCGTGGTGTTTTCTTCCGAGCGAAAAGCACTTTTAAATTCCATGCTGTGTAAGAAGAACGGGACTAAGAACCCCCAGGTGGAGGTCAGTCGAAGTGAAGATCAGTCGTCGTGCTCACAAGTAACTGAATTCTTTCAGTCTGGAATTTGTAGGGCGATCAACTTATAGATCAACCAGTAAATGGTGGCATAAGCTCTTGTTCATGACACCTTGTGTCATAAAACATTTATTAATTGAGAAAGTCACATGCTCCAAGACTGTTGCTTTTGCTATCAACTCTCCTCCTCTGGAAACTGCTTACAGAGGGTAGCATCTGATGATCAAACCTGCAGGAATTTGTTCCACCCGGACATGATGGAAAGTTGCAGTTGGACACAACTGTCACCTTTGCAGACCAAACATGGGGTACAGCTGTAAAGTAGCCCTTATTTTCCATTGCAGTTTCTCAGTAAGTGTTTTGTAACATACAGAGCTTCAAAGTAATAAGTCACAAACAGTAATTTTTAGCAGGTCATGTTGTCAAAGCGGCCTGATGAGTGGGGTTGCCATTAATTTTTGATGTAATTAGTAACATTGCTAGTTACTTTTTCATTACTTTCAATGACACATTCATTTTTAAGTTTTTGAGCAGAATTTCCAAGTTTCCATTCTCTATTAATTCTAACTTTTTCCTTTTAAAAAGTAACCAAATGCAATTAGTAAAGTAAAGAGACACTACCTTCTTCATACAGTAATGAATTAATTTTTAGGGTTTTACCTTGAGTTACATAACAAATTTGTGTCTCAAAAGCAACTTCCCAAGATCTGATTTAATCCTGAAATCATGGACTAAGAAGGCATGAGGCATCAAATCCTTGGGAGAGTAATTGGGACTAAAGATTTATTTCACTGTGCATTTTACCCATTGCATCTTTTCAGCAGTAGTGGGTAGAGGACTGTTTCAGAAACATTCTTCAGTGTGAAGCAAACATGAGACAGTTGATCTTTGAATCTAAAAAGCTAAAAACCAACATATTTTCAGACAAAGATGCTCCATTATCTTTCCAACATGGTCGTAACCAGTGCAGGTTTTTTTTTTTTAATTCAAAGAAAGATTTGTATGGTTTCAAGGTTCCTTGTCTGATTGTTCAAATTGAGGAGCCATTGGACTGAGACTAAGACTTGTGTCTGAAACATCCTTAGAGAGCTGCTTACAATCTAAATTGACGCAATTAGATTATATGGCCCAATGCTGCAGTTAGAAAGCTTCCTTACCACTTTTGTTCTTTTTTCATGGTTACCTTTCATCTGTCATTAGAGTATTGCTAATGTGTGGCTGGTATTCCCCAAGGAGCCCTGGGGACTGCTTCTCCTTTGGTTGTAGAACAATGGGCTTCTCAGTTGGATAGTAAGTCTGTAATATGAATATCATCTGTGCATCAATATTAATAGGATCCTGCATCAGGAGTGTGAAAACAATAAAGGGAGAATATGACTTGAGTGCAGCATGGTGTGCCCTTGAAGGAGAGGATGGACACAGTATGTATCACCATGATGAAGACTAAATATATATAATTATTTGTCCGAGCACCCATGTGAGCACTTAAAATTAAATGTCTAATAATTTCAAAAGGTGAAGGAAGCACACGGCCTTCTCTGTGACTCACCTAAAATAGCATTCAGCCTGCGTCTAGTATTGATAACATCAATTCCTTTAGTTTTTGGGAAATATAAAAGAATGTTAAAATTTGTCCACTAAAAAATGCAGAAATTTGGGGGGGGGTTGACAATTTTTCTCTGAGACAGAATACAAATTAAGGCTGCTCAATACCAATCTGACTATGGCATGATGGCGTACACACTGATTTAGTTTGTTCTTTAATTCCTGGTCAAACTGGTTCTGCAGATTTTTTAAGCACTGCAAGTGTTGCAAAATCAATTTGATTAGAAGCAACAGCTGGACAGAAATAATGTGTATACATGGCAAGCAGTTATGGCTTTTTACCAATCCTCAGTCTAAAACACATTGTCTCTACCTTCAGTATATCCAACAGCAGGCTGGGCATTCTTAGTTAAAAACCCCCAGTCTGCTTGTTGGATATACTGAAGATAGAGATAATTATTTTTTAAAAGTTGAGGATTGTATTACTCCCATTTTTCCATACAGAAATCTAAAATCACATTGCTAGGTTGAGGTGCCCCTAGTTCTTCTGGTAGGGAAGATACTCAACTCTTTCTTTGGTAAGCTGAGCTTATGGAGAAAGGCACCTTTGGTTAACTTCCCTTCTTTCTATTAGAAATGTATTGGCAGTGATAGGTCATGGAGAAGTTAATAACTTGAACTCACAGGAATTTCTCCTCTTCTTGTGATGTTATTACTTGGACTTGGGAATATGTCTAGGTGTGATTTCCTATATTGTCTTTCCTATACTGTCTGCACCATGCCTGTGCTTGAAAATACTGAGCTAAATCCAATTAACAGTTCCAACTAAAGTAGTCCCATTGAATTAAGTGTTGATATATCATGCAGCAATTGATTTGGTGGATCTGCTCTAATTGGGACTAGCAATTATCTTTTCAACTCTGGTTAGTAAAAATCTGAGAACTGTGAAGCCAAACATACATTTCTGCAAAGTACTGTTCACTGACAGAGGTATGAAGCACATCTATTTAATCTTGACCGGAGTCCTGAAGTGAGAAAACACAAGCTTATTGAATATTACATAAGAGGGAAGCCTGTTGCTGCTGTTGTTGTTGTTGTGTGTCTTTAAGATATTTACAAGTTATGGCATTTTATATCATTGGGGTTTCTTGGCAAGATTTGTTTAGAGGAGGTTTGCCATTGCCTTCCTCTAAGGCTGAGAGAGTGTGATTTGCCCAGGGTCACCTAGTGGCCAAACAAAGATTTGAACCCTGATCTTCCATGAGTGAAAAAGGATTCAAACCTTGGTCTTCTAGTGTCCTAGTCCAGCACTCAAATCATAACATTGTGCTTGGCTCTCTGAAACCCATCTTACTGGTGTGCATTAAAAAAAAAAAGAAGACAGAGACCTGAAACTGGAATTTTCAATACAAGTCCATCAGGTTAGGCTAGATTGTTGTCACAGCTGAAGTATGCTATGGTGACAAGTATGTGCTGGCAAATGCACCCACTCTCTTTTTCATAGTTGTGAACTAATTCTCCACAGATCTGAATGTGGAAAAAAGCCATCTTGTCTTCAGAAAAGTAGTAGAATGTTTGATTTACTTCAGAGGCCTTACACAAATTACAACCACCAGGATGTACAGACCGAAAGGCATGGGTGCCCTTGGTGTTCAGACAGCTTCACTGTCTCAGCATTCTGTTGAGTGAGGGCAATAACTGACTCCAAAAAGAAAGACAAGCATGCCTCGAATGTGAGTGTTAAGTTTAAAATGCACAAAACTATCCCCATCCACCTCAATATGAACCCCAAAATACACAACCCCCGCCCAACCGTCCCCTTGACCATCATCAAGGCCATCCCCTGTCATACTGTCTGCGTGATGTCCTTCCCAAATGTTAACGGTTCAAATAAGGTCCTTGATCCTTCCGCTGTAAAACACATTCGATCACCGTCGCTCGAGTTTTTTTACCGTCTGACCAGGACTGGGCTTGACTCGTTGCCGTGGAAACAGAGAGTCCGGCTCTGCCTTGAAGGGCGCCTTGATGATGTCATCAGACCTCGACAGGCGCTTTCTCAGCAGGATACTATGGCTGAGCCTGCCGAGTCTCGCAAAGAAGAGGTGGTCGTTGCGCCCGCGGTGTCTTCTCCGCCTTCGGTCGAGGAGCCGTCTGTCGTTGCCGTGGTGGTAGGCGACGGGCAGGAGAAGGACCCAGGCGAACTGAAGGAGGCGGAAGTGCCGCAGAGAGAGGTGGGTTGGGGGGAAAAGGGTGCTACCCCCAAACTTTTATTTTCTGCGAGTCCCCCATCTCTACTTGCCTGCTTGCTCGTCCTCGGGGCTGTTGCGTCGTCACTGCTGGATTCCGACATCAGAGTAAATCTCTCCCTCAGCTCCCGTATATTTCCAGCTGCTCGTATTTAGCAGGAAGATGTTTTGAATCTTGTCCTCCGGGGGACTTTTCATGAATCTATAAAATTTGTACTTCTCTGGGTCACTTAATTGTTTGATTACTATTGTGGACATAACTCGTGAATGCACACGCGTTAAGCCACAAGATATTGGCGCATTGTTTATCCCGTTTCTCTTCGTTACCGCCGTGTAGCCAGATATTAAGTGCTGCAGGTTGAATTTGAGTTGCCATTATTTTATAGTAATTATAAAGCATTTCGTCACATATATTGTTTCTAATGTCATTTCAGTTGTGAGTTGACTGATCCACAGTGCTGCGGAAACTAGAGCAAGACATGATATTGTAGAATGAAATGATTGTATGCCATGTGCACAAAAACTTTTGGCAGCATGGAAGAGGAGTGAGGGATATTAGAGCAGCTGTCTTTGGCATTTGTTTTATGTACTCATCCAAAATAGTTGTAAGCTACTGTTTATCCTATTAGGGTTTTGGTGTAATAGCAAAGATGGCATTTAAGCACACAAATACATGGATTTTAATTTATGATAGATGTCTGCATTTTCCAACTCTCCTCCCCATGTTTAAATCTTGAAGGGCATGTGTGCCAGGAATAGAGAGGGTAGGGACAATAGTTAAATACCTAAATGTGTTCTGTCCAACTCCTTCTTTAAAACAGACATGCAATTCAAGTAATCGATGCACTGACATTTAGATGTGCTGCTAATTCAATTGTACTTGTTGCTACAGCAGAACTTTTTATCATCTGTGCCTCCCAAAAACTGGCTTTGGAAGGGTTCCCCATCCTACCAGAACTGGGCTTGGGAATGGAGGATTGCACACTGTGATGGATCCCCTATTCAGGTTGATCCTGCAGTTCAAACTTCTAGACTGCTGTCTCTCGTCTTGCCTTTCTACGTATAAAACCCCCTTCTAGGATTTAATACTCAGGCCTCAAGGAGAACACTATATTGGACAAGTAGATGTCTGGTGTTATGCTGATTCCATGAACAGTACACCGTAACTCTGTTTCAAACAAAGAACACTTCTCCCTGAACTTTTCCCACCCTTTCAGCTCCACAATGCACTATTGAGCTCTCATAAGTCCCTCTCTTTCTAGTTGGTCCTGATTTTATTTCTATTCCTGTATTTCCGACTTGCCCTGATCCTTTAACAGACAAACCTCCAGATTATGTCCTTGCCTCTGTAGGCCCCTCATCACAGCATTGTGAAGGCTGTGATTAACTGGCCTTTCTGCTTCACATACACACACTTCCCTGTTGCATCTGCCCTGTCATTCTGCCAACAGAATGCTCGTTTTAGACAGATTAAAAACTTTAAAATCTTTTAGTTTCTGACAACTATGATTTATAAGTACAATTATGAGTTATGCTCAGACATTTAAGAACTATGTCAGGACTACAGCCAAGCTGAAAATAATTTTCTTCTTAGATCAAAATTGAGGATTCGTCAGAGTTGCCCCCAGGAGAAACAGAGGAGTCTACATCACAGTCTTCTGCAAACAAGAAAATAAAATTAGAGATAAAAGAGAAAAAAGAGAAAAAGCATAAGGTAGATGAAGATGAGATTCAAAAAATGCAGTGAGTAGTCTTTTATCTACATGATCTATAACTTCTGTTATTGTTAAATAACCTGTACAGTACTCGAAACTTGTTACTGCCTAGTGAAAAATACCGTTCTTACTTTCTTTGCCTTTTGCTCTTATTTTGTTGTAGAGAGGAGAGGGAAGTTTCTAAGACTGCAATCTGATGCATGCTTACTAGAAAATATTTGATGGGGCTTGCAACCTAATCTCCTGTGCTTTTTCCCCTAAAAGATAGTTTATATCAAATTCTTAATAATTACTTCTAAGTTAGAATATCAAATTGCAGTGCTGTCCCTTTTAGACTGTTTTTACTGGATTGGATCCAAAAAGCCAATTTTTGCATATTCCTCTGTCTGCCATAGCAGTCTGTCCCTCTCTTCCAAATTTGGTTCCTGGTATGAGAAGCCCTTGGGAACCCTATGGGAGGTGACACTGAGGTCTTCATTCAGTGAGGGAAATTAATTAAACTGTTCCCTCACCTCCCACTTTCATCAGGAACATTCAGAAGGGAATATGGGTCAAAAGGCCCACCACAAACACTAGAGCCAACCCATTATTTTAATTGAAATTATGTTATAGCACTGTCTCTGATTTCAAAAGCTTTGTATTTCCTATAGCTTTAAGAATAATACTAATTTTAGATTAGAATGATGTTTCTAACTGTGTCCTATAATTGTTTTTCTCAAGAATACTAGTTTCCTCTTTTTCTGAAGAACAGCTAAATCGCTATGAGATGTATCGCAGATCAGCTTTTCCAAAGGCTGCTATTAAACGGGTAAGGTTGTGTTCTAGTCTCGTTTGAAGTGTATCAGATTAACCTGTTGATGTGGCTTGATTATGAAGTGTAAATATAGAATTTATAGATGAAGTATTTTGATAGGACAAAATCTGTCATAAAGATTGCAGAAGTTTGTCATGCTGTTAGTATGATTGTTATTGCATACTGATGTTCAAGATCAAAAATTACAAATTCACATCTACAAAACTGAATTTTGTTGTATCTTCTCTCTTTTTTCTCAGTTGATCCAGTCAATTACTGGAACCTCAGTGTCACAGAATGTAGTTATTGCAATGTCAGGGATTGCCAAAGTTTTTGTTGGAGAGGTGGTAGAAGAGGGTGAGTACCAAAAGAATAACCCAGGTTCAGATAAATCTCCATCTTTCTTAATTTACTGGAATCATGATTAGTAAATGGAGCTAGTGAGGAAGGCAGTGGCTGAGATCCTGCACTGCATATTCTGAGCATAACACTCCTGTCATGCAGCTCTGCACCCTTCTGATGCCTCAGCAGTTGCCAAGCCCCAGGAATGTTGCTATAGCTGTTAAATGGCAGGGGATAATAATCAGGTAATAGGGACTGCCTCCTTTTTTGCTGAAGTTACCTGACAAAAGAGAAAGAGGAATGAGTTTATATAAATGTGTGATATTTATATAGCTCCTTACTCCATAACAAAAAACAAGCTAATTAATCCAAGCCACATAAACAGTAGGATAATAGCACAAGCAGTTGCTCTATAATCTAGATCCTTGCAATGTATCTAAAATAGTCTCTGGATATTCTTGATGTTCAAGGTGTGTATAGGGAAGACTTATCCAATCACATCTAAGTTAATCACAAAAGGATTGGTCTATTAGCCCAAATCCTGAGTTAATGAGTTGCAGTAATTGGACATAACCATTATCTATTTCCTTGAGAAATATTAAACCAAAGTTTAACAATACAAATTATTTTGGTAATTATTGAAATGGTATGCAACATCTCTCTACCTTCCCTACTTATTTTATTTATTATATTTGTAGGCTGCCTCTCTCCTAGAGTGGGACCCAAGGTGGCTTCCAACAATAAACAAACACATTAAAAACATTTAAAACAGTTTAAAATGTTAAAATAATATAAAATCATAAAATACTTAAAACAATATTCAATTTAAAGCAAGTTAATAAATAAAGCTCCCTGGCTTATGTAAAAGCGTGTTTAAAAATAAAAGTTTTTGCCTCCCAGCGAAAGGAGAGCAGCAAAAATTAAGACAGCTTTTTTCATTCTCCTTTTTTTCTGGGATGCAAATTGCTGTACATAAGCAAGGAGGTATATTCTGAGACAGAAATGAGTTAGTACAGTGATTCTACCATGGGGATTTCAATACTTACCACCACCTGTGGTAATTCCACCTCAGATCTCCATCTTAGGCCTACCACCCGTATGCAAATTCACTCAACCCAAAATTCTGTATCTGTTATTCAATCTTCATATGAACCACTTACCTTGCTTGCCATTTTGACCTGCTCATGTGGCTTGATTATAGTATATGAAACTAGAGACAATAGATGGAGTATTTTAATTTGAAAGTTTGGCAGGTTCTACCAAGTGTTGTCAAGTCTTTGCTGCTGTTCATGTCATTGTTATTGTATAGTAATGTTCAGGCTTAGAAACAAAAACAAAGGCCTTCAAAACTGAATGTTCTTGAACCTGATTGTTCTTTTCCTCAATTGAACAATCACTAGAATCCTGTTAGTGATATGTGAACATGTAAGTGTGGCTTATATGTACATTATGTCTTTGTAGATGGAGTACAAGGTGCTATTCTGTAACCCTGCGTAAACTGTCCAACACCCCTTTTGCAGAGACCAAGCTCTGGGAGGAGCAGATACTGCTTATCAATGGGGAGATGAGGGAGTAAAGAGGCAATTCAGATGATGTGAGCATAGTCCCATTGTCATCTTCCTCCTGAGCCAAGAAGAAAGCTGGTTCTTCATTGTCTGACTTGGCTCCCTATTCCTTTTCCTCCCTGCTGGTAAGCAACAGAAACAGTTCCTCCTGTGGCTTGACAGCTATGAGGAAGGGATGTTTGGGGCTAGAGGGTAACCGCTTGCCCCCGTCCAAAAAAATGACATATGCAGATGAACATGGAACTGCATGGGTGTAGTATAATGCTACACCTGTTTGATATAGAATATCAGCCTCTGTCTGCAATTATGTTGCAGAAACACAGCCATTTCTACAATTTGTTACGTCACAACTACATTACTGTTTCTGTAGAGCAAGTTCTATTATGAATGGTTGATAGTACTTAGAATAGTAAGGAATGTAAATTATAACTGGCATCTTAGTAGTAACTTACACAGCTTAGACAAGTCATTTTTTATTTTTATTGATTTATTTGTTTAGGCCATTGCAGAGGTTGGAGTTATCTATTCACCTTATGCTATGAACAAAATCAATGCTGCCCCACCGCTAAAACATAGGCATTTACTAGGAAAGGGTCCTGCTGTGTTCCTGTAGGTGGATGAACATTAATAAGGCATCTTCCTACCTTTGGAGATAATGAAGCATGAGGTCAGTATTGTGCATCCAGTTACAGAAACAGTGGTGGCTGCTTCTCTGCTGCCCCTCACCTATAGTAAGTGGCCATGTTGGGAAGGTTGCAGCAGGTAGAAAGTGGGTTAATGGGGTGACAGAGGACACACAGTATAGTTCCACTTGGCAGAATTCTACACTACATCTCCTGACAGCCTTCCGATCTGTAGAATATGGCAGATATTGCAATCATTTATGAATGGCATGGATGTACTCGATGGATGAAATGGTTATAAAGTGCATCCTTTCTTTGTCCAGCTCTAGATGTATGTGAGAAGTGGGGAGAGTCACCACCTCTGCAGCCCAAACACATGCGTGAAGCTGTCAGACGGCTGAAGTCAAGAGGACAGATCCCCAATTCAAAATATAAGAAAATTCTCTTTCACTAAAGAGACAGTGAAAGAGGACTAAGTGGGTTGGGGATTTTCCAGGCTGGTTTCAGTGAAGAAGACTTCTGCTGATTGAAGATTTATGCTGATGTTGCCAATACCAATTCAGATAATCTGCAATCCTGGGTTACTGAGCACAAAAACTTCACTGTAGGTAATTTGAACTGAATATGGAAGCAGTTTCCAAGTATGTCAAAGCAGTGAACTAGATATGTTTTATGATGAAGCTATGCTATATTTGAGGACTTAATTTGAAATATCTTGAGGATAATGAAGGTAACCAGATAAGAAATGGAATAATGTTCACAGAGCATTCAAAATGAAAAGGAAAATAGTGGTCAACTTCACTTAAAACCTCAAAGCAGTGTAACCAAACTAGTTGCTAGTGTTACTATTAAAGTGACATTAAGAATAGGAGCATTGTGAATTAGTAAAGAACCTCCAAGCATGACAGGTGTGCAGTATAGTATTAAATGTGTGTTCTGAAATTTTTCATGTAAATAAACTGATTGTATGTACTCAAAAAAGTGACTGTGGTAAATTGTACACATCATGAAGTTTTTATTCATTACTGAAGAATCTATTGATATGATTTTTAGGAGGCAAGTTCATAGAGGGTAGTTATCACTGGAGAGCAGCCATAATGGTTTTATATTTCTACCACCTGAGGAAATACATCAGTTGCTAGGAGGAAAGCTCTGTGTATTCAACCTATGTGTTCCTGATGAGCTTGTCACTGGCCACTAGAAGAAGACAATGCTTACCTAGAGAAACCTTTGGTCTGATCCAGTGTGGCTGTTTTTATATTAGTGCCAGGATAAAAATCAATATCCTGCCAATGAAGTTGGAAAGTTAAAATTCAGAAATAACTCCACAGAAACAGAGGTTAATTTACAACTTTTGATCAGTTTAATTTACAACTTTTAAAAGTGGTTCACAGAACCAATAGAATCATAGCAGGAAAACAAATAACTGTGACAAATAAAACCTAATACTGTTGAAGGCTTAGATTCAAGTAAGATTTTTACCCAGTACTCTGCCAGTGCTCATTAAGAAACTAGGAGAGCTTAGTAATAAATAAGAATGTTTGTACATATGTAAGGTTATGGCATCATACAAGAAGTTTTCCTGTTGGTTTTTCACATGTAAATATAGCATTGAAAAAGAGGGTGTCTTTAAGAACCAAACCACACTGTTACAGTTTTGTAGCCAAACATATCCATATCAGCTTCAGTAGATTTCCTCCTTGTTCCACTTGTAGACTTGGAGGAATCATAGCTGTCAGCAGAGGGGAAACATCTGGGCTGTACACACCACAACAGACTGATAAGCAGGGTCTCTTTATACTATTTGTAATTACAACCAAGCAAGCGATACCATGCCCTTTGCTTACCAGTGTCTCTTCTCTACATTCTGCTTTAAGCCAGATTCACTGTACTGAAATTTCATAGAAATGTTCAACAGAATAAAAGTGCAAAACATTGCACCATGCAGTTAACTATTCACTCTTGGTATACTTCTTGCACATGTATTTTCATATCTGTGACATGCTCCATTTTGAATTAAAAGTAGAGAAATTAAGTTCTTAGCATTCAAGTGAATAGAAAGCAATGACAGCCTTATCAGATCTAATCCTGAGAGTGGCTAAGCCCATCTTGCCTCACTCTTACACAGAAAAGAGAAATAGGCACATTAACAGGCTTATTCACATGGACATTCATTACTTGGACAGTTGATTAAGGGCTGAGAGTGGAGAAAGGCCAGGATGCAACAGTGGACTAGCATACTTCTGCTAGCACAACAGACTTTTCCTTGCCCTCTGCACTGTCTGAAAACACAAAAGATTTTCCAGCTTGATGATTCTGAGGGCCCATGCAACATGACAGCAAGCATCTCTCTCCTGTTCTACTACAAATTATAAAACTCCATCAGTAGAACCTCTGGACTGTAAATCAGCTGTTCCTCCACAGAGCACTGTTAACTATCTTTACCTGTCAAGTTCACTGAAGTGCATGATTACAGTTAAGATATATTAACTTAAACAACTCAATTAGTATTATGTAATACAGTGACAACACTAGCAGTCCCATAAAGGAAAGTTTCTAAACTTCCAAACCACCAGTTCTATTGATTAGGCAAGACTGGATCTATAAGTAAGAGCTAGCTGTAAAACATGCTACTCTTTGGATAAAGAATTTTTACAACCCCATTGGGGCATTTTCCAATATGAAGAGAGGGAATTATTTATTCCAGTGCATGGCCTGGGTTTGAGTGGGATACTGCAAAAGAGATGCCCTAGGGGAAAGGCAGAAGCAGCAACAGTTCATTGCACAGAAAAGGAACAACCAGAAGCTACAGCACATGCAGTCTGATATGCAGAAATCACCACAGCTGAATTAATGAAAGTGACAGTACCATAGCACAGCTGCAAAGCTTCCTGGAGTTCAACAGCCCTGTAGTTGCCTCAAGGGCCAGCAAATTATGTGAAGCAGCTGAAGACAGACTCCCCGCATCTTCAGAACAAAAATCGTTTTTAAGCTGCTATCTCTGATTCACATAGTGAAGGTCACAGAGTGTCTGCTCCAAGGCAGATAAGCAGATGTTGGTGACTTCCCCCATCTATCCACCCGCCCACCCATCCAAAAAGGCATTCTGCAATTATAACTAAGGGCTGCCACTGCCTTCAGCTACATATTGTTTTAACAAGTACTAGTAAAAGATTAGCTGTAACATGCTAAACTGTCCTGGCATTTTATTAATAATCAAAAGACTTGGGTAATTGAAAGCAAAAATAGATGCTGATTAAGTTAAACCCTATTACTGTATTCTCATCCCATTCAATTTTGTCATGGGCAACATAATGATTTCCACTGTAATTGTGAAAGGAGATTACACAACAACTTCATACTCAGGCTATTCATGAGTGAAATCATATGGTATTGGTTTTTTTTAAAAAAAGCCATTAATGTCTGCCACCTTCCATATTGCATCTTAACACTATGAATGCATATAGAATCCATGGCTTCAGTGCTGAACAGCATTCCCCCACCCCGCTTTTTTGTTTTGATGAAATGTTCCAGCAAAATCAGAAGCTTGCACACGATTTTGTGACTTTTGTAGGTGTGTTAAAGGTTTTGGTAATATATTTCTGGCATTTTTCTTATGACCAACACAGCTACCATTGCTCTGTGTGCCATGTTTATATCTAGATGTAAAACTATTGATTAAAATCCCTCAAACACAGTGGCATAAATCCAATGCACTACTCATGGTGGCATAAGGATTTCTGATCCCTTCACCCACAGCTCTCAATGACATTCAGAATATATTCCAGAAGGATTCCAAGGCTTTCCAAACAGGTTTCAGGGTACGCTGGGGGGAAGAAATTCCTTTAACCTGTCAGACCAGATCCACTGCAGCTTAATATATGTACCTTCATTGAGAATAATTATAAGCAGTCCAATTTCAACATTTTGAAAGCCACTTTTCTTTTAAAAATTATGTCAAAACAGAATTTGACAGCTTAACAACACAAATGAGAAATAAAATGGGGAAAATATCTGGACTTCAGCACAGGTAACTATATCTCAGCCTAAATGATTTCACAAAGACAAAATAAACCTTTGAATTTGCACCTTGGGAACATCTGATTTGGAAAAAAAAATTGCTATGACCTTATTGCTAGAATGTGGAGCATGGATGGAAGATATTTATTTACCTAATGTAGCTTTCCACAAAATGAGGCTCCCCAAATATTTTGGATCCCTTATCTCCTGACCACCACTTATCATGCCTGAGGCCTGTGAACTTTCTAGTCCAAAATATTTGGAAGGTACCACATTGGGGGAAGCGGCTCTAATGGATCTCACAGGCTCCTTGGGGCCATGAGTTCACATCCATTTTCTTGTCCAGCGCCTGCAACTAGCTTTAAAAAAAGTTAAATCATAACTGAATAAAAATAGCAACTATATTAACAAAAAGGATAACAAAAGAAGAAGGAAAAAAAAGCTGATATGGGGGAAAGGAGGGGTGCAGCTCAGTATTCAAAGGTTCTGTTAATTCCCTGAGTTTTCATTCTCTGGGTTGGTGAGAAGAGGAATCCACACAACTTGGGTTTCTCCCATTGCTGTCCAGAGTAATGATGGGGCAACCAAACAGAAGAAAAAGTTATCCTCTCAGAGGTGTAACTCCCCAGTCCACAGGTGTGTATTTACTCAGCAAACCAGTCTGGAGCATTCTGATGTGTTGACAGGCAAGGGGGCAGACAGGGCTCCTTTGCTGTCAAAGCCTCTTCAGCAGGTGTTGAAGGAAGCCAAGATGCACTCTGTACCTTGGGCAGCTGCTTCTTCACCTGCAGAGGTCATGAAGGAAGTGGTGGCTGAGGAAGATGACAATATCCAGGAGGAAACAATGACAGTGGCTCTGGCTGTGCAGTCAGAACCCTGAGATCTCATCAGAGGAGCAGGCTCAGGTTGTGTCTGGGGGCCCTGGGGGGCTCTTGCAAGTTCTGGGGTGCTTGGTTAGGTTCCCCCCCCCATTACACATGCACATTCCCAAGTGTGCTCATAGCCATTTCCCTGAGTCTGGAGTTTCTTGTCCATTTGTCTCTTCAATGCTGGGTGGTGATGATGGCAGCCATGTTGATCATGGGTCTACCAGAAGCCATTTTGAGCCCTCTAAGTGGTATGCCCTCCCCCACTGCTATGGCCATATCTGATGTAGATGTACATAACAAAGCCTTAAAGGCAGCATTCGTGGCTTACTCACGAGTAATGGGAGAGGATTAGCACAGTCATTAGCATAGCCAAATTCACTGTCCTGCCTCTGAGGACCAGCATAGCCTGCTTCATAGCCAAATGCACTGTTCTATGTCTGAAAGCAAGGTGCAATTATAGGAGACTAAATCTTTACTAGGTGAATGTCTGGTTCCCCCACTCACTCCCAGAAATTAAAAAAAGCCTCTAAGAATGCTATAAGGGGGCAGGATATGCAAAGCTTAATGTAACCATTAAACAAGCCTCTAGAGGGTGCAGTGTGCTTCTCAGTCTGATCACCAGGGGGTTTCACAGAGTACAGTCTACCCTTTGCATATGTGAGGGGTTCAATTCCAGAAACACCTGTGTAAAACATAAAAATAACAAAAAAAAATTCAAAGTGTTGTGTCCCATTATAGTCAATGGATGCATGCATGCTGCTGTATGTGGAGTCTGCAGTAAGGGACGGGTCACTGTAACAGTAAGATGCCTGAAGCAACTTTTCGAACAAACAAAGGGACTGCAGAGAAGCATAACCCACTGTATTGCAGGTTGGCCCCCAATCCTGCAAGGGGGCTTCTTGTAAGGCTGTCTCTGCTCAAAATTTCCCTTGTAAAAGAAAGGCAACATCTCCTGTGTTTTCCTTGGAGGAATCAAGATTGTGATTTCAATACTGACCCCTCCCCCCGTTCCTAGGAGAGGATCCTCAAGAGTTTAGGGAGGACACCATGATAAGGAGGAAGAGGAGTGGTCAGATTCTGGTTCCAATCAGGATGAGCCTTTTGACCATTTGTTTCACACTGAGGATTTTGCTGCTAAGTTCTGTTGATCTTACTGGTCACCATGTCTATGTCAGGAGCCCAGTGGGAGACTGCTTCTTCAGAGTTAAATGAAGGAGCTTCTGTTCAACATCAAGCAAGATCTTCAATAAGAGAAATACTCCTTCCATTGGCTTTCCTCCAGCTGATAACATCAGAATGGGCTACCACCCCTGCAGAGTGAGAAGGGAACTCTGGGGGCTCAGAAATTCTATTCTTCAGCTAAGTCAGTTTTAGATGAGTTGAAGGTCCCCCAGGGGACTTTTCTGTGACCTTTCTAGTTTTGGGGGTCCTGGCCGTGGAAGAAGGCGAGGGGGTTCTTCAATGACCCTGAGGAAAAATGCACAGAAGGTTGTCTGAAAAAAGCTCATGAGGCTGTGGCCTTAGCCATCAAGGAGGGTGCTTTAAAGAACATACTAGTACAGAGTAAGGATAAAAAGCAGGCAATGCCCGCTATGTCTAAGAAAGGGGACAGGAAGGCAGTTTAGGAGGCCTTTTCTGTAATTGTCCTTTTGTTCCCCATAGTGATTTGGCAGGTCAAGGGACTCTGATTCCTTCAGACCTTTTTGTGGCAAGGCCAGATTCCCCTTCTGTCAGTCCACCTCCAGTTGTAGAGGAGGATTTCAGGCCTCCAGGGGGTAGGAAGTAGACAGCAGTTCTGATCCCAAAGTTCCTTCAGCTGGTGATAGGCTCTTCACAATTTCTTGAGCTTACCTAATAGAGTTCACCCAGGTTACCAAAAGTAGGTTTCTGCCTTCCCCTGTACCAAAGGACAGTTAGAAGAGGGCCCTTCATGCAGAGGCCATCAGGCATCTCTTCCACATCAAGATGATAGAGCAGATTCCTTCTTTGGGATGTTTTTCTGGAGTGTACAGTTCTAAAGAACGGAAGAGATTTTAGGTAGATACAGAAACTCTTTCATCATGTATAAATGTTTTCACATGGAAATACTGTCCTCTATCTGGGAGACAGTTCAACAGGGAGACTTCTTGGTTTCCCTGCATCTTGCAGAAGTGTATTTACACATTCCTATCACAAGGAGGAGCAGGAGATTCCTCAGGTTCACTTTTGGCCATCACCATTTTCAGTTTTGCACCCCAGCCTTCATTCTGGCCTTGGTTCCAAGGGTATCCACAAAAGCATTAGTGGCTCTAGTTGCTCATCTATGGTTTTGCACGGCATCCATCTGTATTGTTAGCTGGACAAAGTCCTTTTGAGGGCCACATCCTTTCCGAAGGCCCTTAAGGACATCAAGGTGATTGTGAATTGCTTTTGGTCCCACAGGTTTTTGATAAAACACCAAGAAAAGCCAGCTGGTTCCATTGCAATCCATCACCCATTTTGGAGCCCTGAGTGACATGACCAAGGGCATGATTTACATTTCAGAAGAGAGGCAAAGCAATTTCAGGGTGGACGTTGGTTCCTCTAGCCATATCAATCCCTATTTGCAAGTTGAAAACATCTATTGCTCCATTTCCCACCAGTCAGGTACTACCTAATAGAGTGTTCTTACCATCCAGTCTTCAGAAGAGATCTCCATTCGCAGAGCTCCAGAACATCTCTGTAACCTCAAGATGCCAGCCTTCAGGGTTGGGGGCTGCTTGTCAGGGGAGTAGCTCAAGTTCTTTGGAATCATAGAGGAAAGGGGAACAGCATCAACTGCTTACATTTGAGGGCAGCTTGCTTAGTTCTTCTCCACTTCGCCCCACTGCTCAAGGGGAAGCATGTCCTGGTTCTCACAGACAACACAACCACACATTCCAATATTGCAAACAAGGGGGATTCAGGTCTCACTCATTTTACAAGGAGACAGTTCTGATATTCCATTGGCTGCAAAAAGCAGTTCTGTCCCTTTGAGCACAGTATGTTCAGGGAATCACCAATCTCCAGGCAGACTTTCTGAGCAGACACATCTTGCTTTTGGGGGAGTGAAGCTTGCACTGTGGGGTTTTGCCAAATAAAGAGCAGGTTTGGCACCACCAGGATGGACATGTTCAAGTCCCCAACAAATCACAAGCTTCCTACGTTTTTCACCAGGTTCCTTTGTCCACACACAAAGGGCACGAATGTGCTGCAATGCTGGTGGCTGCAGTGTCTCCTGTATCTCTTCTTTCTCCTTCATCTCATTGCCAGGGTGGTCAGGAAGGTATGGGAAGAGAGGGCCCAAGTGCTTATAGCTCCTTACTGGCCCAAGAGACTTTGGTTCTTGGATCTTGCAAACCTGCCTCTGGCAGATCTGTGGTGTCCTCCACCTCAGTATGACTTGCTGATTCAGGGTGCCCTTCAACATCCAGATAAGGCCTGGTTCCAACAAGCCACCAGGAGGTTGAACAGAAAGCTTTGAATGCCTGTGGTTATGCAGATTCTGTAACTAACATGCTGCAGTTTTCTCACAGGTAGTCTACAGCAAGAGTTTAAGAGGCCACTTGGAAAGCTTTCACTAGGTGCTGTAAATCAAATTCCCTTTATCACAACATGGTTTGTTTCACACCTTCTGGCCTTCCTACAGAAAGGGTTTGATTAGGGATTGATTAATGTGTTAGGCCTGAGGCCTAACACATTAATGCAGGCAGCCGTAATAGCCTCAGCTCTATCTAATGCACATGGGGCTCCACTTTCTTCTCACCCACATGTGAGATATTTTTAGGGGAGCTACTAACATATCTCCTCCTTTAGACACCCCTTCCCATCACGGAACCTTCCTTAAGTTTTGAAATAGTTCACAAAGCATCTGTTTGAGCTGCTCAAGAGGGTTTCTGAGGCTTCTCTTCAACAAGTAACCCTTTTGGTAGCCATCATATCTGCATGTCATGTGTCAGCATTTGCAGCCCTCTGTTAAGGAACACCTTTGCACCTTCAGTGAGGTTTCTCTCAGATCCTTCCTTTATGCTACAGGTGCTTTCTTACTTTCCAAATGTCTCAGAAGTCATTCTTCCTTCCTACTGTCCTAACCTATTACAATCTCAAGAAAAGCTGTGGCACAATCTGAATGTGCAAAGAGCATTGAAAATTTACATTCATAGGAATACGTTTTTCAATGTTGTGATTCTTTGTTTATGTCCATCAATCTGCCCTTTATTGCCACATGGATAAAGCCATACATCCTGATGGTATATGACTTAGCTAAAATGCCCTGCACAGCTAACATGATGTCACACTCCACTAGCAATCACTTTGGCAGTATTTTCCACCAATGCTCCAATCATCAACATATACAGGGCAGTGATCTGGAATACTCCTTCCTTCATCCAGCATTATAAGATACACAAGTTTAGGTCAGTGGATGCCAACTGGAAGAAGGATGCTACAGGAGATCGTTAGGGACTAGGACGCAGTCACTTCCCTCCCTTATGGTTCAGGTCTCAGGTATGTTCCAAGTTGTGTAGACTCCTCCTCTCACCAACCCAAAGAATGCCAGATTTGGTACATACCATGAAGGTTCATTCTGGGTTGCTGAGAGGAGCTGTCCACACACCCCCATTGTAACTGCTCAAATTTTCACCAAGATGCAATGAGTCCTGCCTTCTCTGTTCTATTCTATTCCTATAAGTTCTCTGTAAGAGGGCTTAGGTAGTAAAGAAACTGGTTTTTAAGATGGCCAAAGGGAAGCAGTCAACCAAATCTGTTTCTTCAGCTATTGTGAGACCTTACTGGTTCTTCCTGCCTGTCTCTGGGTGGTGATGGGAGAAACCCAAGTTGCGTGGATTCCTCCTCTCAACAACTCAGAATGCATCCTTGTGGTAAGCACCAGTGTGGCAATCTGTGGGGATATTATTAACAAAATGCCTTTACATTCTGCTATAGACAAAATTCAGGATAGAGTCAGCCTGCAGCTTCATAATTATCTAATTTATATTACTTACAACAAAGGTATTTCATGTATTGTTCACTGGTGATTGTGGCTTGTTTACATTCCTGAAATTAACTTTGATTTGATTAATTGATTGACTGATTGATTGGGGAGGAGCAAATCTTGCTTTAGTTTAAAGGATATATTCAAATATAAGATTCTCTGGATTATTTAAATAGGAATTTTCTTTCCCCCCATGATTTTTCCATTTCCCTCTAGGTAGACTATCACATCTCACTTTTGCTGCACCTGATTCTTGACAGAAACCTCCTCTAAATTGTTTTGGACACACCGTCATCCTTATGGAAACATTCAAGGAAGTTAAATGTTGGCTTTGTGTATTCCAGTGTAGAACCACATTCATTCCCCCCACCCCAAAATCACATAGCATAATAAGTGAAATCCAGAAAAAAAAAAAAAAAAGCCTGAATATTTAGCAGCTTTACAATCACACACTAGGACAACTATTGCCAGCATTAATCTGGTTACAAAATTTTGCAGAATACAGTTTGCAGTTTATTGTTTACCAAATGGACCTTTATATACTGCATATGACCTAGAGCGAACTGGCTGAACTCATAACCTCTATGCTGTCCAAATTTTCAAGTGTAGTACATCACAGAGGAGAAAAATGGTTTTAGCAAGTTTTAACTGACAAGAACAGGGTATCTGTCAAATAGGCAGTTTCTCATGAAATTACAACCAGAAAGAGTTGTAGTAATGCAACAAGGCAATGGTGGACAAAGTGGGCAGTGCTTGAAAAAGATATGAGGAAGGCTCGTGGCTCCCAACACTCTAATAGTAGAAATTTGTTGGAAAAGGAAAGTAGAAAAATCAGTTTAATGGGTAATGGTAGTCACCTGAACCAGGGACTGTTGATAGAGTTCATGTTATCCATTCCCAGCAAATGCTTTCTTTTCCAGGACTGCATTCCATACCCATTCTTATGTCTTAGACTCATGCTATTGCACTGAAGTTCCAAGACATTTATTTTCAATGCCTAATAAGGCCCTAGACTCAGTAGAATGACCATACTACGTTGGTGTATGGCAAGTTTGACCCCAATGCTAACTGCCTCCTGTAGAAGGAATGACACAGGTTACAGTGAGAAAATTAAGCAGTTTGTCAGCACCACTTATGAACAAATCAGATGGGATAACGTTTCCTGTTTGGCTCAGTAGTTTTTAGATTCAGTACTATCATGTTCTAGATGGAATACAGTTTCAAAACCCCAACACTGCTGATCACCTTCTTCCCACATGTTCACCTGCTGCCCCTCTCCATCTCCTCGAAGGGCACTCTCCATTTCTGCTCCTCAAGGCAGTAGCTCTGGACTGAAGATGGCCTAGTTAATGGCTCTGCAGATTTCTTGATGCTGGTAGTGATCTCTGTTTGCCCTGAGCATCTGAAGCCCAGGCCTCTGTTGTCAGAGTTCAAAGAGGGGATCATATTTCCTAATTTCCTCTAGCAGCCGTACTTTGTCCAGGTTGGCTTCAGCAAGGGCTTTTTTGGTGACCTGGAGTTCTCTCTCCAAAGCGGGCACTTCCTTCAGCTGCAAGAGACAAAATAAGGAATGAGCATGTTTTCAAAGATGTAAAATTAGAGGAGGCATGATGTTTTTGCTGTCCAAAGAGATATCTTTCCTACTAGATGGATAAAGCAACCTAATCTCCTTTAAGAAGCCGTGGTGGCGCAGTGGTTAAATGCCAGTACTGCAAGCCACAAGGTTGTGAGTTCGATCCTGCCCGGCTCCAAGGTTGACTCAGCCTTCCATCCTTTCGCAGGTCGGTAAAATGAGTACCCAGCTTGTTGGGGGCATGTATAGAAATGTTTTGAAATACATGCTCTTTGTAAGTTGTTCGCCGCCTCGATCCATATGGAGAGGCGGGATACAAACAAACAAACAAACAAATAAATAATAAGAGACTGATTTCATTGGACAAGATTTCCACAGTTTGTTCAGATATATGATGGTTCAAGTAAGACTTCCACACATGTTACAGTCATTACAGACTACACTGTCTACCAGCAATTCACATATAGCTACAGAAGCTGCTTGAAAGTCTACTCCACATGCTGAATCTGGCCCACCAGGCCATTTCATGTAGCCCTTGCACCAAATGGCATATCTTGGGCGAGGGGGCAGAGCACCTCCAGCAGCATTTCACAGCAATTGGCTGTATTTATCAAAAGAGGGTGGAGAAGAGGGGATGAAACCATCAGCCAAACTTCTACTTCTTCCCCCTTCGCAGCCTCTTGGACTCCTCAGTGGGTGACATTAAAGGGCCAGCCAGGGACTTTGCATCACACACACACACACACACGTTTTGGCTCACTGTGTGTGTGTGTGTGTGCGCGCGTGCGTGCGTGGGCACCCAGCAGCAGGAGAGAGGTGAGCACTCTGAGCTCTGTCCAGTCTGATTCACCCAGGCTCTCCCACCAGCTGCCTGCTGAGGGTTTTGAGCGACTTATTTATTTTAAAGCATGCATGCTTCCTTTTGATGCCTCCATGAGAAACGAATTTAATTATATAAATTATATGCCATTTTGATGGCCAGAGCTGTGTCCTACAGGATCCTGGGAACTGTAGTTTGGTGAACAGGGCTCAGGAGAAATACCTAGATAGATAGATAGATAGATAGATAGATAGATAGATAGATAGATAGATAGATAGATAGACAGACAGACAGACAGACAGACAGACAGACAGACAGAGAAGGGGAAGTTTTTATAATCAGCCCTGTTAGTGAGGGAGGAAAAGATGGCGTGGGGGACAGCAGCAAGTCGTCAGAGTCTCAGTTGTAGTTTGTTTTTGTTTGGTTCAACAGTTTTATTGTTTTAGTGCTTTATCTTTAAAAGGGGATGGCAGACTTCTGAATAAATCTTTGCCAAGAAAACCCCATGCTAGGGCCGCCTTAAGTCGGAGTCAAACTGAGGACACATAACAGCAGCAACAAACTTAGAACTCTCTCATCGAGAGCCCTAGCGTTGCAGTTCAAGGGAGTGGACTAGAAGAATTGGCCCTAACAGAGAATTCTAAATATCCTACCAAACTGCAAACCCAACCAAAATTCTTCGGATGGAGCCCTGAAAGTAGAAGTGGTAACTGCTATTGCTGTGTAGTTTGAATATCATATTCACACAATCTGGCAGTAAATCTCTTTTCCATTTCACCCTTTCACTGTGGTGGAAAACACCTAAAAGGGAACACTGATATTACATATGTGCTTCTGTCATTCTTAAGTTCTGCTAGCAAAGAAAGGGAGCGTCTTGTCTTTGACTGGCTGCTACTGGAATTCACCTCCCACCCCAAGGCGGCTATCTAGTGTGTATGATGAATGGGCAACAAATGTCTTAGAGGCCAAAAATCATGCCCTTCCTCCCAAACAGGGAATGACTTGTTCTGTGCTGGCCCCCATAAGAAAGGTGAAAGTGTATATCCTAGTTTTGGCTGATAAATGTTAGCATGGTCTGTTTTCAGACATTTTAAGTGCTCTTCTCATATACCATATATCAAACTTCACCTCTAGTTTGGGGGTGGGTTCTGAAATGGATGTTTGATATCTGAGGAGGAAATGGAGAAATCTTTCCAAAACAAAACACTTTACATAATGTATGTATGAAATTTTAGCTTTCCTTGATTATTTTGGGATATACCTGTCAAGATTCCTTTTTGAGAGAGTGGCATAAGCATAATCCACTTTCAGGCAACCTCGACATTTTGTATTCTTTATGTTTCACATTACAAGTTTATCAGAGCTGTCTTGCCAATTTTAATGGTTTCCTAGATGAGGTAAGGCTATCTGAGCCATGGTCAAGAGAGTAAATTCTAAAACTAAGTATTTTTCAAATGCACATAGCTCCATCATTGTCTCCATCCATCATTCTGTTTTATCTAGAACTATCTCTTACTTCAGCCTTCTCCAATCTGCAATACTCTAGAAACTTTGGACTACAACACTTATCAGTTACAACCACTGCCTGTGCTGCCTAAGACAAGAGTTGTAGTTCAACAATTGTATGCACTGTGCCTTCTGTTTCCCATCCTGCATACCTACCCCATCAGTGAGTTACAGGCAAAGAGACAGCCCAGACTGTACCTATGAAGGGGAAGATGTCTCTAGCCATTCTAACTGCCAGATGCACCCCAGTCAACAGTCTCACTTTTATAACTCCCTGTGGCAACTGGGGCTTTGCAAGGGCAGCCCTCCATTGGGGCCTGCTCCTAGACATACCCTTCAGTTTCTATTTATGTTGAACACTTTGAGTGAGTGGATGGTCTTACTTGTGTCTGCTCCAAATACAAATAATAAACAGCCTTTAAATAGCACTAGTAATTAGACTTCCTTGCATTATGCTTGTTTGATATTTAAGCTTTCTAGGAAATATGGAAGTACTCTGCTAATTCTCCCACAGGTAATGAAAGTTATGCCTCATGGAGCAACTTTTGGAACCAAATATTCTTCAATGATTGTGGCTCCTAAGAGTTCTTGACTATTGGGTGCCCTTCCTAAGAAAGATGTCATGTTGAAGATGGAGCAAGCTTGTTTTCTGCTGCTCCAGAAACTAGGACACAGCAATGGATTCAAACTACAGGAAAAGAGATTTCACTTAAACATCAGGAAGAACTTCCTGACAGTCAGAACTGTTTTACAGTGGAATATGCTGCCTTGGAGTGTGGTGGAGTCTCCTCCTTTGCAGGTTTTTAAGCAGAGGCTAGGTGGCCATTTGCTGGGAGTGCTTTGAGTGTTTGTTTCTGCATAGCAAGGGGTTGGACTCGATGGTCATTGTGGTCTCTTCCAACTCTGTTTCTATAATTCTGTGATTCTATTAATTGCCTTAGAAAATCTGTACAACTGCCCCCCAGTCTGCTTTCTTAAGCTAACACTACATACGTCTGTGTCACTATTAGAGATCATGTTAGATCCCTTTCATGCCCACACATTTGAGGTCATCTTTTTTATATTTTCATTGCCCATGCTTCATCCTTTCTTCTCGGTTATGTTCGTCCATTTTCTTGTCATCCTTCATAGCTCATCTAAATTACAATAAACTGCTCTATACTGGTCATATTTTTGCCATCTCCTTCTTCAGAGCCTAGACAGGGCCAATCCTACTATTAGGCATAGAGGAAACCACCTCAGATTGCAGATGTGTGGAGCCTGGGAGCAGCAGCAATATTTACTTCAAAAATAAGCATAGTGTTCTAATCTGTCTTTTTGATGTTTTGTAGTATATTTGGTGTATATTGAGGGGGGGTAAACTGAGAGAGCACCCCAGGCAGCAAAAGCTCTAGCTATGCCACTCCCTAGCACCTCTCCTGCAGCTGCGGCACTCCCCCCACCTGGCAAGCCCAATCCCCACATTGTGGGGCCCCTGCTGCCAGTATTTTGAAGTGGGACCCAGCAGCCAGCACTTGTGATCTATTTCTACTTCTGACTGCTCCTCTGTCCAAGTCTCACCATCAGAGAGTTGCCATGGGTTACCATAGCAATGCTCCGTGTGGCTTGCAAGAGTTGGATAGAGGAGCAGTCAGAAGTAGAGCTAGCTCACAAGTGCTGGCTGCCAGGCTCCTTTTCAGAATACTGGCAGCCAGGGGCCTGCAATGTGGGGATCAGGTTCACCAGGTACAGAGAGGGACAGGGGGGCAGAAAGAGCCACAGGAGAAGGGGGGCAGAAAGAGGCACAGAGGGGAGTAGAAAGAGGCACAGAGGGGGTCTGGGGAGCAGAAAGTAGCACCCTTTGAATATACTGACCAATTCTATGTCACTTTACAGGGATACAGGGACCATAAACTATGATCAGATAGTCCCAAAATGTCCAAGAAAAGAAAAGTTGATGCAGAGGGAAGGCAATTTAAAAACCAGTAATAACTGAATGGAGAAGCAATTATTTAATATGATAAGACAGTAGATACATTTATATAGTCTTACAGATACAACCGGCCCTCTGAGGGCAACCATAATGCTGATGCTGCCCAAGATGAAATTGAGTTTGCTCTACTCCATAAAGTGCTACCATCTTCCCAAATGGAGCAAGCTCCTTTGTAGCTTTATAGCTTGTAATGCAATCTGCCCATTCATTCATTCATTCATACACATGCGCGCACACACATTAATTAATTAATATATGTGTGTTTTCTTTTAATTAATTAAAAGAAAACACTGGACCTGGGAGATCTGAAACGAAAATCCGAAAATATCTGGGATTACTTCTTTAATTTGTTGGCCTGAAAGACATCTGCTTTGAGGATAAAAATCCTTCAATCTATACAGCCCCACCATTTCCCAATGAATGTACTGAGACCCTTTCTAATCTCTGTAGAAAAATGGATGCAATAATATTGGGATTAATGGAGACTCCCAAGACATGAGATATTGTTCCATCTATACCAGACATTGACAGTGGAATGATATAACAAACATACTGAAAGTTGATTCTTTTGGGCAGGGATGACAAAAACATCTTCAAAATGAATCTATCCTTGATTTTTGTGGTTAGGTTTGTGGATAGGTTTCCTATCTAAGTTAACATAAAGTATATAAAAGAAAACATCTACACAACTAATATAAAATTTAGTGTTAGCCAAATGAATTTATTAATACATTAACCAACATCGATGCCATCTTATGAAGGAAAAAAATATCATACAAATTACCTTAATAGCTATTTGTCTAAGGAACACATATCTTTTTTTCTTTTGAAATTTCCAAAATGCAAGGTAATCACTGGCTGTTAACGACAAATTAACATTCTCTGGAAAACCTGGCTTACCATTTATAAATAACACACTTGTGCACTCTCACAGCAAGCACAAAGACTTTCCAGTTTAACATATGAAATGGGAACTCCAATATGTTTCTCCCTTAACAATGGACTCATAAGCCTGTTTTCTCTTGGCTTATAATTCTGGTTTGTCAGGGGAAAGACAAACAAATTCTGCACATCACATTAAAACAGAAATGGGCAAAGTGCAGCCTACAGGCCACACATGGCCCTGGGTTCCATTTCAGCAGCCTCTGAAGACCTCCACTAGTCCTCCAAAGCCCTGCAACCCTCCAGAATTAAAAATTAAAACCCCAAAAAGAAAGCCTCTCAGTATTTCCAAATACCTTTATTTTCACCAGAGTCCTTCTCAAACTGGTGACAGAAAATGATACAGTTTGGTTTCTGGTTGCCATTCTGGGAAGGACTCAGATGAAGACAGAAGTATACTGGAGCACTGTCGGGGGTGAGGGTTGCAGCCTATGGGGGGATCCAAGAAGGGGAAAATGGCCCCTGGCCCCTATGCAGTTTCCCACCGCTGTATTAAAGACTACAAACCTAAGATCCATGGTTTGCTAATCACTCCCACTTGCAGGAGAACCTAACCAGGAGCAGTGGAGTAGCATGCACTAGTATGCCAGCTTCTTCACAGAGAGCATCAGAATTCCTGAGAAATTTGGCTTAATGCAATTGAAAGATCTGCCAGTATAAAAAGGTCAATCTCCAATATGCACACAGGTTCACTGCATTGCCAGGAAATGCACCGTAACAATTTACTTAACATTAGTTTACAAATTTTATGGAAAGGTACACAGAGAATTGTGTGTCTTCATTTTTTTTTATTGTCTTGAAGCAATACGTATCACAGTGGAAGCTACTGTATTAGTAGTGTCTTTCTGAATTACTTCCAATGTTGAAATAAATTTGAGCTGTCTCTGGAAACACTAAAAGTAATAATAAAAAGAAAACTGGAAGATTTGCTTTTGGAGGCAAACATCTTATAAACCAGTACTATAATGAAAATGTTCATCTGACTAATCTTTTACTACTATTGAAACAGCATTTCTTAATGAGACGCAGGAGTCAAGCATAGTTAATAAGAACTTCCTTTATGGGGAAGACAATTATATTATAAGAAGACAATTATATTAAGAAGGGTAGCAATTTATTTTATTATTAACTAGCATATATACCAGGTGTTGCCTGGGATTTTATTTTCTCATCTAATATATAACTATCTTGTCTCGTACTTGTAGTTTTTCCCCATATTCCCCAATCCAATCTGTATTCAGAGTTTTTAACATACACAGGTTGGGTTCCTGAGCGAATACACTGCCCTCCTTGTTGATGCTAGGCCTAATCTCCATAACAACCAGTCTATTCAAGACAGACACAGTTGATTGAGGCCCAAGAGCTCTCTGGCTGAGAATTCTAAAGGCCCCTCCCTAAACTGCAAACCCCAGAATTCCATAGAATCTTCTTAGGCAGCCAATCATATGAGGTCTTTGCCTGACACAGCCAAAGAAACTTTTTATATATTAGATAAATCTGTCCAATAACAAATGTCTACTTGGTTAAAGCCATCTTGGATCCCACTTTGGAAAAAGGTAGGATATAAATTCAACAAATAAATAAATAAAAACAAATACTTCCAGAAGAATTTTCTATAGAAGAGTGTGATTTCTGTACCAGAGATATGTTTACTGGATACATTAAACCATTTCTGACGTATGGCACTGCTAAGGCTAGCATGTTTTATTTTAAATTATTTGAGGATTATGGTGTATTTGGCATAACCTTTCACAGACTATCAGATGCATCTTTCATGAGCCATAGTTTATGAAAGCTCATGCCAAATAGAACATATTTGTCTTTAAAGTGCCGTAAGACTCTTTGTTGTCTTTCCTGCGACACTAACGTGACTATCCCTGGAAATGAAAAGAAATCCTTTATGGAACACTGGCCACTATGCAAGACAATTATAATATTTTATATACAATAATAAGATAATATAAATGTTATACTAATAATTATATACAATAGCCTCTTTTATTACTCTATTTATGGAACTACCAGTGTGCTACAATCATTATCACTCTGAAAGATGCATTAATCTGTATTTCATTATTATGACTTTTGGCTAAAACAATAAATATTGTATGGCATTGTTTCCAAATTCTGCCTTAGACAGCAGTCTTTGTGGAAGAGGTCATATTCTGTATACAAGGCCTCAGGGAGAAGAAGAAGGGAAGGAAACTGAAGCTAGAATTTCCAGAAAAGTGGAACACTTGAGTCGGAGATCCATAAGTATCCCCCAAAATATAAATATGTGTGTAGAGGGTTTGTTACTCCCTGCCTTAGCGAGTATAAATTGAAAACCTGACCACAAGAACATACAGCATACCTGTAGCTCATCACTGGTTCCTGCTGAGTTTCTTTCTACTGGGATCCTCTGTTTCTTAATGTCTTTCTGGAGCCTCTTCTGTACAGGAGCTGTCTCTCCCTGTACAGCTGGAGAGAAAGAAAGAAATGATATATACATTAGATGACATTCACTATGGAGTTCTTTTTAGAATATTCTCTCTAATTTCTGTGGCTGGAAACTGAAGATAAGGAAAGGCAATAACTGAACAGCAACATTCAGTAGTAGTAGGGGTTCCCTTTTAACTATTTTACACAGCAGTTATCTTAAGCATTATTTTAAATATCTCAGTACATCAGTAGTGAAAAAGGGAAGGTGAGATGTGCTAAATATTTCTGGAAGAAGTAATTATTTTAGTGGCAGCCTCTTCCAACCAGTGCTATATGGTACTAACCTTTTATAATGAACACTCCATCATCATTACAACAAACAACAATGTGGTCCATTGCTAAGATTATAGGGATAGGACCGGGAGAAGTAGGATACACTCGAGGACTGTCATCCTGAAAAACAAATATTAGCCCTTGCTATAAAAATTGTTCTCTCTTGCATTTACAGCAACAACATGACTGATGCCAGGATTTCCAAATATTATCCCCACTGATCGTTACAATACCACAGAGGACTGAACACAAACTACGGCTGGAACCTAAGAATGTTGATTTCAATTCCAATGGGTTCCCAGGCTTTGCATTTAGCTGGAGGGAGCCAGCATTGCTACTGAAACAGGGAGGTTAAGAACATGCACAGCCCTTTGGGATTCTTGCCTCATTTATTATAGACCTGAAGTGGCTTGTAATTCATACAGCAGATGTTTTCCTTGTTGAGATATTGCTGTCATGTCACTAGATCGTAATGGTCCTTACAGTGTGATATATAACTTTACACACATAACACACACACACAAAATGGAATATTTTAAAGTCTGTATTACAAATGTGGAACGACAAGGCAGAGGGATTATTTATTCAGTATCTTGCCTTACAAAGGTGACAACAGCTAACAAAAATCTAGAACCACAGTGTTTCTGTTGCAGATTTAGGCTGGCATCCTGTTAGTAACTTAGATGTAAGTGCAGCTTACATGCATTAAGCTTCTTTTGGAATGGGGCACAGACGGCTATTCCTTCAGGTCCTTCAGTTTCCTCTAAAAACCTCCCATGCCTGACAGACATCAAGCCTCAGGAAAGATTACTGCTGCTCCTTCTCTTCCTTCACCTGTGATAAGAGAAGGGGGAGGTAATTCAGACCATGGAGATCTGGCTGCTCTGAGCTCCTGGGGGAAGGAAAAGATAGGTGCAGCTTTTTCTTCCTCCCCAAACCAAGCTGTGACCAGCTGCTTCCTCTATGGTCTGAATCATCTCCTCTCTTCATCCTTTCCTCATCAGTAGGCAAGAACAGAAGGGGTTGCTTCCAAGGCTTGATAGGTGCTAGATGCTGAGAGGACACAGAACTGCACATAACCAGGCAGGATCTTGGCCATAATGTTATATGTCGTGCTACCAACTGTAGCAGGGTAATGGTTTGTTGTGACAAATATTATTTATTAGTTTTTAGTTAAAACATTTTAACCTGTTCCTTAGCCAAAGCAGCTTTCCAGCATTTAAATTAAATACAGTCTTCAATTTATAATCTGAAAAGGTATGAGACAAAAGGGAAAAGAAATGATGGAAAAGAGAAAAAAGTAAGTAGTCTTTCAGCAAAATCTGGTGGAATGGCCCCAATTCCCCTTGTCATCTCCATCTGTGGCAACCTGTAGGAATGGCTGCTGATGGTGGCAGTGGAAGAAGGATCCTTCACAGAATGGTGCTTAAGTAGAGCTGGTGGAATGACCCTACTTCTCATTTGATCTCCCTTTGCTGCAACTTGGCACAATGGCTGCTGGTGGTGAGAGCTGAGGGAAGAGACCAAGGGAGCTGGCCTTTCATTAGTAGGTTGGTGGAACATCACTGCTTCCCATCTCATATGCCTCTGCTACGGCCTACCGGAGCATTAATGATATTCTCAGGGGATCAATAATGAATCCCATGTGTTTCTTGCTAACTTGTTAAAGAGAGAAAGCTTTCAAACACAAAGAAATTTTGCTTTTTTATTAGACAGGCCTGTAGGGATTACATATGCTAACTACTGGATACTCCTGCCAACACTAAGAATGGGCAGAATGGAATATAAGACATCAAGAATTTAACCATACTTAACACATGTACAGGACCCATATGGATATAGTAAGGGTAATCAATAATTTTAAGACTGACTGGAATTTTTTAAAATTTGTAGTCAATTACTATACGAAGCAGAACAGTGATTTTTTCACATGATCACAAGGATGTACTGGGATATTGGTTATAAGTGTGTCACAATTTTTTGCTTGTTTGTTTGTTTTGACTTCTTGTAATTTTCTGTTTCTGTTTCTTATAATATTCTAAAACAATGAAAATACCAATAAGCATTTAGAAACACATTTAGAACAGGGCACACTAAAGTCATAGGCAAGACTGCTGTCAATATCCAGTATATACTTGCTATCAATTTCAAAGAAGGAAGAGCATTTAAGTGTTACGCAGGCATCTGACTTCTCAATAATCTATTTATTTTTAACAGAGAGTAGGACTATAAACACAGTCAATAATAAAGCATGAGAGACAAGCAGATTCTAGGCTGTGCTACTACATGGTCATTGTTTTTCTCCTAGCAGAAAAATGCCTACTTTGCCTTCCAAAAGAATGATACTCCCAATAAGTTGCTGGCAGACTGCCAGGAACAGAATTTTGCTGAGAAACAAATGTGCACTCCTTTGCAACGTATTCCTCCAACAGAAAGAGAGTGATATTTGCAGAGGCAGCCAAAAGGGTAGCAGCTCTGTTAGTTGTGTAAGGATGTGTCTCTAGTGGAGTCAACGAGTCCCACCAACCCCTGGTTTAGTATTATAGTTGCTATGCTGTTCCTAGAAAGACTGTGACTGTCAGCTGTTCCGAACCAGCAGCAATCATTATGGAGAATAGCATGGTTCTGTGTATAGTGTGAGAATCAAGCAAGCTGACTTCCCTGCTTCTTCACAATTCTCTTTCACTTGATTTTTCCTCAGAGTTTCAAACTGTACAAAAACTAAAGTAAGCATGCATAGTATTTGGGTTTCCTTGGAAAAAAAAAAAAAAAAGGAACATTTTAACACAGACTATACACATCAGGTAAATGAGTAAGGAGTACTGTGCTGTTCACCATTTTAAACATTTATCTTGGATATGCCATTGGCATCCAGAGATAATTTTGGATCTAAGGTACTGTGTATTCTAGGGGAGGGAAGAGAAGGCTGAAGGCATTATAGACCATCTGTTTATTCAGATCAGGTTCAAGTTCTTCATATTCATACTGGCAACCTACAACTAAAATTTTTCTATCAGAGGAAAGTGCTTGAGGTTGAGGGTAACCTACTTAGGACTGAGAACTTTAAAGACAACTTGAACATAAAAAAGATATTGTTCTGAACTCTGACCTGAAAACTGGTTTCAGATTGTCTTGGCTGATACTAAAAACAAAACCATATGTACACAGAATTCATTTTACTTTATGATCTCACTGTTCATAAGCCTCAAAAAGACAGCTTCTCCTGCACTAACAATTGAATGCATCTAAGTGCACCTCTATAATGAAGTCTGTTTCTAGGGGAAGAAGACAGGAGAGGAGGAAAAAAGAAGCATAACATTTAGTGATGAGAGTAATTTACATAGGACACTTAATTTTCTCTGTGAAAACAGAAGAACTTAAGAGCTACGGTATCCTATCTTTTAAAATCTTTTCTTCTACATTCTGAATTCAAACCACTGTAACCTTTTTTCATAGAATACTTGCTTGAATTCCCTGATCATTTTGGTTGTCATTTTCTGCACTTTTCCTACAATAGCCTTCTGAGATACGGTGACCAGAATTGTATAGAGAATTTGCAATTCCACCATAAATTTGTACAAAGGCATTATGAAACAGATTTATTTTTAACCCCTTTCCTAATGATCCCATAGTGCAAACTCTACCTTTTGCACCACTGAATGCACTCACTGAATGAACATTTTCATCAAGTTATCCACTATGACTCTAAATTCATTTTTGTGGGACACTCGCAGCCAGCTCCAGCCCCCATCATATGTGAAATCAGAGTTTTTGGCCCAAAAGTACAATGGTATTTGTATTTTCTTGCCCCTCCTTCTAGTACAAAAATAGTTGGCTAATTTTATTTTAGCCAACCTGACAATCACACTACTGATCTCCAAATCCAGATCACTATTCTGAAGTCTTTGATGAGGGTCTTTGTCAAAACCGTTTTTGAAGTCCATACCAGCAATGAATCATTTCTATCTATTTGGTTGTGGATATTCTTTAAGAACACCAAAATGTAAGTGAGGTGGGGTTTTGTAAAAGCCACACTGATTCTTTTTCGTCAACACCTGTTCCTCTATATATTTGAAATTTAACTTATATAACCTCCCATCCCTTTCTCATGCTAACAGTACACACACACATACCTTCAAGGTAATCTTGGTATCCACAATTTCAATCTTCATGGGGATTACTTCAGGGATAACTTCATCCTCAAGGAAGGGTCCAAGGCTAGATAGAGAGGAAGTTAGCAGCTCTGCATGATAGCTATGGACCAGCATGTGCAAAAATCCATTTTGGACAGCCAGAGGTGAGTGCACTGCAGCACTTGGTCCTATTTCATATCGTAAACACACATCAGGTTGGGGCTTGCTAGTTTCAGCAGCTGCAGGTCTCTCTGAGTCTGGGTCTCCTGGAAACAAAGACATGATTGTAATGGTTGGACTACATATCTTATACTACTGATAATTTTAGAGTAATGTTTATCTTTTTGCTACAAAAGCTGTTGACCTAATGTAGTTAATTATATTCGCTGATGTAAAGGGGCACAATTACTGTTCAAAATCTCCACAATGAATGATTTAGGTCGCTTTTTCTTATACCATCAGTTTTCTTGATGGAAATCACATGTACAGCAAGCATCTAAAGACAGAATACTCTAATTTTACCCAAATAGTTTATTTTCTTGCTTAAGGCTGTCTCATTTCAAAAGGAAATATCTCTGCATTTGAGTACCAAAATCACTAAACTCCCTTTGAACATCGAGAAATTTATCTTTACCAAATAGACTTTCTACCCTACCCTTTACTAAAACTGACATTTAAAATTCAGTTTCTTTTAAAACTAGGTCTCTTTTATATGAACAGGACTCCTCTTACATTACCAGTTTAATATTATCCTGCTTATCTTATGCCCTCTAATGTTCAAAAGATGTAAAACAGAACACATAGGGACCCGCATTAAATACAATTCACATCATTCATTTTAAAAAGAAACATCATCTTGGAAGTTTTGCTGATAAAGCAGAGGTGGTTAGTCCCCAGTGAACTGATGGGGCATGGTGGCTAACGGAAGAGAAGTCAAAGCCAACAGTATGTAATGTCAACTAATTCCGGTTTTGTCCTTTTCTTCATCCCTTGCAAAACTATGCAGTACTTCTTAACATTTAATACAAAAATGAACTGAAGAAAAGTCTCTTAGTTGTTGGTACAGCAGGCTTCCAGTCTCATTTTTTGCTGAGCGGTGGGATGTGTTCACTACCACTATTTCTACTGTAAAGCAGATGGGAAAGGGGAATGACTCTTTTGCCCTTAAAGAACATCCTTCACTTTGCTAATGTAAACCACCACTGAGTTTGAAGACACAAAGACAGCCCTGGAAGAGCAGTCATGCCTTCTCCTTCACATTAACACAGTCCTTACAGTGCTGACTTACACACACACACACACACACACTTGTGGAATCTAATGCAAATGGAGATGGGATTTAAAAAACAAAAACAAATGTGTGAGACACAAGACATGTGCAAGCAACAGGGAAGAAGCCAGTAACTGTACTGCAGGGTAGGAAACATTCAGTCCAGAGTATGTAACATTTGGTCCCAAAGAAAAGGGATGATGGGAATCACAGTTCAACAATACCCAGAGATGTCAAGTGTTCCCCATATCTGCCCCACTGGGATGTAAGTCTCAATTACTTAGAACAGGGGAGACTGGGGGCTGTATCAAACCGGCAGGGCCTTTTTCTACAGCCCAGAGGAGGGCAAATAGTACTGTGTTGGACCTTCAATGTTTGGTTCTTCTAGCCCAGCAACATGGGCAACAACATAATAGTACACAGAGGTCAAGAAGAACAGGTTGTGGTTCTTCGAGTGGTCATCTGTGAACTCTCACAAATGGGTTTTGCACCTGTGCAGAAACAGCATTTGAAACCTTCTAGAGCCTACCGTTGGCATTTTGGCAGTTGACCCACCCCCCATCCTCTCATGGTATATAAGCCCCCGCCTTGTGTAACGGTCAGTTCCGTCGCTGCACGTGTGGCAGCAACAGAACCACAGCAGGACAGATGAAGGGAGGAGGAGGAGTTGTGTGAGTTCACAGATGACCACTCAAAGGACCACAGTTACAGGTAAGCAACCTGTTCTTCTTCTTCATGGTCTCTGTGACTCACACAAATAGATGGAGGGTATGTCATGCTGCTGGACAACACTCATGTCAACTTCTGGCTCCCCTTTTCCTCTGATTTCCTTATGTCTCTCTTTTTTTTTCCATCAACACCAAGATGTAAGATAATAAATAACATTTATAGACAAAACAGACAATATGGTATCATTCATCTCACAGAGGAAAACAGTACAGCTCTTCCAAAACACGCATCATTCCTAGAACAGTTGTCAACTCTATAATGACTGATAAATGTATGAGGTTGAGACCAGGTAGCTGCTTTGCAGATCTCATAAAGAGATACCCCGTGCAAAAAGGTCGCAGAAGCTGCCATAGATCTTGTGGAATGAGCTCGAACAGAGTCAGGGAGTTTCTTTTTTGCCAGCGCATAAGACAACTTCGTGGTTGAAACCACCCATTTAAAGAGCCTTTGAGGCGACACTGGATTACCCTGTTTAGATAGTGAATAACAAACAAACAATTTATTTGACTTTCTAATTGAAGAAGTGCATTGAACATAAAACGCCAATGCGCTTCTAACATCCAAGCAGTGCAGAGTTTTCTCCATGTCTGAACCTGGATTCTGCATGAAAGCCGGTAACACTATATCTTGGTTCAGATGGAAATATGACACCACTTCTGGCAAGAATGTTATGTCTGGTCTTAACACCATCTTATCTTTGTGGAATCTCAAATAAGGAGGGTCAACTCTGAGTGCACATAGTTCACTAGCCCTCCTTGCAGATGTTATTGCAACCAAAAAGGCAGTTTTCCATGCGAGCAGTCACATGTCACAGGTTGCCATAGGCTCAAAGGGCCTAGCAGCCAGGTGTTTCAGCACCAAATTCAGACTATATCCCGGAAGAGGTGGTTGGATTGGAGGGTGCAACTGTTTATAACCCTGGATAAACTTGGGGTCCAAAAAACAAGATTGTTTACCCTGTTTTTGAAAATTACATAAAACTGCTGCTAAATAACATTTCATTGAAGATAAAGACAAACCCTGAATCGACAACTCTGCAAGAAAGGAAAAGATGTGCATATTGTCACAAACTGTATGGTACTAACACCTTGTTGTTTCAAGTAATCACAGAATTTACTCTATTTATATGCATAAGACTTCAACGTTGAGGGCTTATGCGCAGCCAACACGATGCATCTCACAGCATCGGGCAGGCTATCTGTTGCAATAGATTCCATGCGGTCAAATGCAGTGTTTGAATGTCGGGATGAAAGATGGTACCGTTGTGGATGCTGAGCAGATATTGTCTGCACGGCAGCAGAAGGTACCTCCCCTGCGATAACTGAAGGAGACTGGCAAACCGTGGTTGCCTCAGCCACCATGGTGTTATGAGTATCGCCTTCATTCTGTCTTGGCGAATTTTGGCAATCACCTTCGTTATCAAGGGAAATGGTGGGAACACATAGACCCTCGGTTCCATCCAACTGAACAGAAAGGCATCCCCAGAGTTTGATGCCCCTTGGAATGTCGGGAACAGTACAGTCTGCATTAGCTGTTTAGTCTCGATGCAAAGAGATCTATGTGAGGAAACCGCCACTTTGTGAACACGTCCTGGATGACACACTTGTTGATCATCCACTCATGGCAAGAACACGGTGTCCTGCTGAGTGTGTCTGCTAGGATATTCTGGTCCCCTGCCAGATGGACCGCCGTAGGAAGAATCCGTCATGACAGGCACCACTCCCATAGTTGTACTGACAAGTTCAGCAACATACGCGACCGAGTCCCACCTTGTTTGTTTATGTAGTACATCACTGTGGTATTGTCTGTCACAATTTGGACTGACCTCCCACACAGGTAGTGCTGAAACGCTCGCGGCGCCTTCAGCACTGCCAGGAACTCCAAAATGTTGATATGGAGATTCCTCTCCTGAGAAGTCCACCGACCTCATATTGTAAGTGCTCTGAGGTGAGCACCCCAGCCTTCCACTGATGCATCTGTTGTCACTGACAGCAATGGCGGTTGAGGAAGGAATGGTATTCCGTTCAACATGTTCTCTGGTCTTGTCCACCAATCCAGAGATACGAGCATATTCCTCAGTACTGTCAGGTACTTGACATGATGGTCTTGAAGAGGACTGAAGTGACATATGAACCACTGTTGCAGCGGTCTCATCCTCAGCGTCGCATACGGTGTGACAAGTGTAGCTGACGCCATCAGTCCTAGCGCAACCTGAACTACCTTTGCTTGCACTCTGCGAAGTCGCTGCGTTCTCATCAGACATCGCAGAATCTTCTCCCATCTGCCCCATGGAAGAAAGTCTCTTCGCCGACTGGAGTCCAATACTCCCCCAATGTATTTGATCTGTCTTGACGGTACCAAGGTTGACTTCTTGTAATTTATCATTAAACCTAACTTTCTTAGAAGACAGATGGTGGTTCTGAGATGCATGGATAGTAGTTTTTGAGAAGATGCCACTATTAGCCAATCGTCTATGTACGGGAACACCACGATGCCTTTTTGATGAAGGAAAGCTGCGACAACGGACATGCATTTTGTGAAGACTCTTGGAGCTGTGCTTATGCCGAAGGGAAGGACGTGAAAACAATAAGCCTGCCTGCCAACGATGAAGGCAAGGAACTGTCTGTGTTCCGGTCTTATGGCTATGTGGAAATATGCATCCTTTAGACCTAATGTTGCAAACCAGTCGCCCCTTTTCAAGAGAGGCAGGATAGCAGTCAAAGTCACCATTCTGAATCTTTTTGATCGGATGTAGTAGTTGACGCCTCTCAGGTCCAATATGGGCCAGAGACCTTCATCCTTTTTCTTCACCAGAAAATATCTCGAAGAGAAGCTTCTTTTCAATTGAGTTGTGGTGATTCTTTCTATTGCCCCTTTTTGGAGCAAGGCTGATATCTCCTCTTCAACCTCTGGAGATGGCATAGTCCTCTGAATTTGACCTGTCAGTGGTAGACAGCGAAATTCTATGGTGTACCCATATTTTATGATGTCTAGGACCAAAGAATCCGAGGTGATCATCGACCAAACCTCGGCATGGTAGCTTAGTCTGTCCCCAAAGGGTGATTTGGAATGGAGACTTAGATGCTTGTCTGAATGCAAGTTCGCAACAGAAGGGATGCATTGTCCTTGTCGAAGGCCAGTATTCATCAGGAAGGTCTCGTGACTTTGGTTGTCAAACTTTACGTTTGCTCTGGTCTGACTGTCATTTCTTATATTGAGGCTGCTTATACTTTGTAGATGGAAACTTCCTTGTCGAGAGTTGTTGAGGTGTCTATGTTGAGGTGCAGTTGGGCTCAACGTTCTTCTCTGAAAAGGCTGATACCTATGGTACCAATAATGCTGTTGATACATCGACGCCGGGAACCCATACTTCTCAGCTGTCGTACGCATTTTCTGGGCACGTTCCAGCTTTTCGTCGGTACTAGCATTGAACAACCCTAGAGAATCAAAGGCTAGGTCTTCAAACATCATCTTGGCTTGCTGAGACAACTCAGATGAACGAAGCCAAGCATGTCATCGAATTGCTATGGCACCCGCCACAGCTTTACTACTACAGTGTGTGATGTGTTTAGCTGTAGTGATTTGTTAAGATGAGAGGCATGAAGCCTCACCATATAATGCAGTAGCGGTCTTCTTCTTGGTATCAGGAAGCATTTCCAGATAGGGTTTAATTCTACCCCACAAGAACTGTTGGTATGCACCCATGCAGGCGGCATAATTAGAAATCCTAAACAACAAGGCTGCATTTGAATAGGATTTCTTACCAATATTATCCAATTTTTCCCCCTCACAATCAGGAGGAACAGCAGGAAGGCTTTGTGACTGCTTTGATTGAGCTGCATCCACCACAATAGAGTTTGGTTTGGTGTCTTGGACCCACCAGTCATCCTCAGCCTCCACAAGACAGTACAGAGACTCCAGTTTCTTAGATGTAGACTATATCGAAGATGGTGTCGACCACGACTGCTTCACTGTCTATGACAGATATGGAAGTAGCGCAATTACAGACAGTACTGGAGTGCAGTCCTGCAAATCTTGGAAGATTGGGTCTTTCAGATCTTCCTTGTGGTCTTCAATTTGTAAGTTCAACAATCTGGCCATTCAGAGGACAAGATCTGAAAACAATCGTACATCATCAATAGGTGAAATTCTTTCAGTGGTGGAAACAAAGTTGGACTCGATACCTAGTCCATGAGACACTGCCGAGGATACTGAGGATGGTACCGATGGAGATCGGATCCGATGACCTCGAGGGGACATAACAATAGACTCTCTCCTCCCTCCCTCTGGAAAGTGTTCTTGACACCTATCAACAGCAGTTCGGTCCCGTCTGGTGGATTTAGACTTGTGGCCAGAAGACGCTATCACCCGCCGACATGGAGGAGTCTTCGACAAAGAATGAGAGCAACGAGTAACACGATGGTACCATTCACCATGAACATTTTGATACCGCCGATGTTGTTCATATCTCTCCAACTCGTTCATATAAGGGGACATATCCCTCGAATCATACGAAACATCATCACGGTATCAACAGGGAGTTCTTTCCCTATAATGATGATACCGATATGAGGAAGTGCTGACCGACTGATCGTCTTGGTAAGCTGACCTTGGGGGCGAAGGCAAAGTATGCTGAAGCATTCCGGATAACTTGGTCGAAGATCTTCTGCGCCCAGAAGGCCTTATAGCAGGAGACGGCACTCCGTAGTCTGAAGAAGACCCAACAGAAATTTGACGGGAGGTTTTCATTATCTCTCCCTCTGAGCCAATACTCATCTCCTTGATCTCCTCAAAAGGTATAACTTCCTGGGATCCCTGATGTTGAGAGGCCTGTACTTCTCTGAGGCAGACACCTGAGGAGTTGGCTTCCTCATAGGAGATGAAAGATGTGGCTTAGACTTATCCTTCCTTCTCTGCCTCCTGAAGCAGCCTCCTTATTTTTCCTCTTCCGATCCTTCTCCTTCCTAGGCAGATTGGTACTAGGTGGAGGAGAGGACAGTCTTGACGATCATCGGCATGACCAGACAACACCTGATCTTGAGGCCTCAACATCAAATGAGATCTTGGTCTCAATGATGGTACCGACGCATTCTGTTGGGAAGTGGAGGAAGCAGAAGAGTGGGCCATATTAGATGGTAAGGAAATAGATTCAGCCCGCTTGGGCAGTTCTGAAGCGGTCAGCATGTTCTCCCACAATAGGGCTTTCAGCTGAGCAGCCCTATTTTGACAAGTTTGCGGAGTAAATAGCTGACAATGATGACAAGCTCCCACATTGTGGCCCTCACCTAAACAAAGGAGGCACTTTGAGTGTCCATCCTTATCAGGTACTTTCCCTCCACAGGTCAAGCAACGTTTAAATACAGCTGTTGCCACACAACTTGCCAAATAACACAATCCCAAAGAATAAACCATGTCAGATCCGATCCAAAGCCGAAACAACCAATCCAAAACGCTAGAAAATAGGGAAAAATCCCGTTCACACTAGCGAAAAGGCTCTTATACGCTGCGGATAAAAAGGAACTGATCATTACATGAGGAGGGGGCTTATATACCATGAGGGGATGGGGATGGGTCAACCGCCAAAACGACAAAGGTAGGCTCTAGAAGGTTCCGAATGCTGTTTCTGCGCAGGCGCGAAACCCATTTGTGTGAGTCACAGAGACTACGAAGAAGAATCTAAAGGAGCAGTCCATTATGCTAGTAGCTTCACTTTCTGAGCACCTGAAGAGGGAGGTCGTAGCAGAATATGAAGCCTATGCCTCATATTCCTATAAAGCCTGATATCAAGGGAGCTAAGAGAATATAGGAGATGGTAGCTTGGCCAGTTACTTCTGCCACAAGACAGATGATTGTCCAAGCCACTGTGGGGGCATTACTCCCATCAAAGCCAGCCCAACTGAGAAAGAAATGGCCATAGCACAGAGCTGGCAGCTTTCTCCCCAGTCCTGTCACTGCTGCCTTTTTTCTCCTTTCTCCCCTGTCACCTTCTTCTTTCATCATCTTCACCTTCACTACTGCTGATGTAACTAGGCTGCTAGCAGAACCAGTAGGATCTATGCCACAATGTCCACAAATTATAATTCCCTTATCCTTCTTTAACCAAAGCACAGACTGACATGCAGAGAATTATGGGCTCAGAATTTCTATCATACTTGAGTCTCATTTTTTCTCTTTAAAAATTATCCACTGTCTTTCTCCTGCCCTCCTTCCTCCTTTAACTATACTTTCACAGCCTTTCATTTTCATACAACACAATTACATGCCTGTAGTTGGTGGACAGAAGCAGCAAATAGCAAACAAAATGTCAGTTTCAATAAGCGTCACTTGTGCATACCCATCACAAAACCTAGACTTCAAAAAATACAATACAATCTGTAAACATGCATTCCATATAGCCATTGCTGCACGCGAAAAAATAGCTCGGTAGAAGCCAACACGGTAAGCCCAGAAACTGGGAGTGGAGCACTTCCTCTCTACCTTTCAGCCCCTTGCATGTCACTGCAATCTGCTCTTGCAGGCATCTTCAAGGTAGAAGAGACAGACAGTACATCCTGTTGCACTAAGTAATTACTGCTTCTGCCCACCTAACTTTTTCCTTATCCTATGCTGTTTGTGTTAATCGAAAAACTCAAACAAAATTTCACCTGTTTGTTTTCCTATGAAGGGAAGAATTCCACACACAGAGATACTTCCAGATCACTGTTGCTTTTTCATACCTTGCCTTTTCCCAAAAACTGGGACTCACTGTGATTTTCATTGACTATGCCTACAGAGCCATCTTTGCCTACACAAATCACTAGAACTGCTAATCTGTAGCCAATTTCCAATTGCCCAGTAACACACCTGTTGAGTCACCTTGTAGAAAGTGCCACATATTTACATTTCCTAGGTGTTCAGGGTTTAGCTGCATAACCTGAAGGGCAAGGGCCATGTCCTCTCCTTTTGTTTCTATCACACAGTTTACTTCATTCATTTTCAGCAACAAAATGGATACCTGAAACAAAAATCCACAGCAAAATTGAGTGTTACATCATTATAATTCTTTCCCAAACTTCTTTAAGAAATAACAGTTAAAAGAATAGGAGGAAGAGCTGACCAGCTGATGGCTAGAGTCCTGTCCACTCAGAGAAGCTGAGCTGTTGATATATGTTGACCCTCCTTCCTCATCTGCTATTGGGCTTCCTCGGATATCTGAGTTGCCAAGGTCCTGGGGAAGATGTCCTGATGTAGGAGGATCCAGGCTAGGTTCTGAAAAGAAATTAAAGAGTTAAGGAGCAGTCCTACTTCTATATTAAGAGGTACTGATCTCCACTCTTTTACTTTTCTTTTAGCCTGGACAGAGTTGTTAAGATTCTAAAAACATCTGACATTGCATTATTGGAATGAATTAATTTTACAATGAATAAGATATTTCATACATCTGCAACACCAAAGAGAATGGCATTTTTGAGTAAGGGCTTTTATGCAAGACAGTTTGCCAGTTTTAAAACTTCTCTGTGGCATCCCTGCAATATCGATCCTGATATAAATTTCCTAGAATTCCTGCTCATGTTATCTTGCTGCCAGGAAAACAGTGGATTTTTGACACATACATATAATGGGGAAATGGATATGAAAGATACTTTTGTGTGAATATGCACCGATGTTTAAGAATTCTGTATCCTCTAAAAGAGTTGAGAACTGAATGAAAACATTAGAACGGTGACAAAAAAAAATCAAAACAAAAAAAGAAAAAAGTGTACTCCTTATGGGAAAATATGAATGATTGATTTGATAACTTTGCAAAACTGTTCTCAGTGTGTACTAAAGAATTTAAAAAGATCTCTCCTCTAAACTTGGTTCTAGTTTATTACCAATGTCAGACTGAAGTAAGGGGAACACATCACTTAACTGAACATCTAAAATCAATAAAACAGAGGGGCTGGCATAAAATGGCAGAAAAACCCTTCCCACCATAATCCAAATCAGAACTGAAAAGAGAAGAGCTGGAAAAAAAACTGCTAATGTCAAAGCTTGTATAACAGGCAATAGGGGCTGGATTTAATGGCTACCTACAAACTTTTCTACCCAGATAATTAGAATGAACTCCCCTGCTCTCATCTGTATTGTATAGCATGGTAATTGCTCACTGGAAAAGGAAGGTTCTGGGAAGAGAAATAGGCCTCTGAGAACAGAGAGCCGTTAAATATAGCTATTGTACATTTCATAAATACAAAAAGCTACACATAAATATTTTAAAACCTACACATTAGGGGATGCTTTGCTTCAAGCTGTTCAATATGGAAAGAATAACTAGAATAACAAGATTCTTGCAGCTTCTGGCAAAAATTTGACTGGAGTCCTGCTATCAAATACTTGACTATTGCATTATCAGTATGTGAGCTTTAGCTTTCTTTCATCACAGCTGCTTTAGTTTCCTTCCAAACAGTTCACGGTCCATGATATTGCAGAGGTTCTCACTGGCTCCTTTTCCTCAGTTTCTCCCATCTCCTTCTTCTTTGCAGCAGCAGCAGCAGTAGTAGTAGTATTTCTGTGCCTTCAAGTTGTTTTCAACTTATGGCAAACCCCAAGGTGAATCTATCACAGGGTTTTGAAGAGCTAAGGGTAAGTGATCCACCCAAAGTTACCCAGTGGGTTTCTATGGCTGAGTGGGGAATCAAACTCTGGTCTTCAGGGTCATAGTCCCATGCTCAAACCACAACACTATGCTGGCTCTTTAGCTGCATTTAATCCTAGCATCCCTTTTCAATTTTCAATTTTCCCAAGCAATCAGAACATTCAGAAGAACTTTGTGACATCACAAAAGTTTAGCCAATGATCAGAAGAAGCTTGTAGACAGCTGACAGCCATTATAATATAGTTTTTTCTTTCTCTGATTGTGAATTACCAACAATCGCTGGCAGAAAGCTAGTTTTACTTCACTGCTGCAACAGAATAAGCTTTACATAATTACTGCTCCAGATTCCTTATAATCTACTTTATGTTACCCATATATTGACAAAACCTATATCATTTTCTCATGCCAGTGATTTATATGATCATTTAGTTGATGAATTTATAATAGAAAAGGAAATATAAGTGAGTGCTTCTTACCGGACTCCATAAGCATCACAAAGCCATCACTCCCATCACTGTCCACTGAAAGCCTGTCTTCAGGACCACTGCCATCTAATGAGCTGGTATCAAAGGAATGCTGGGAGGAGAATACACGCATTCGTCCACTACTTCCTCCAACTGGAGTCAACGCACTTTCTTCACCCTTTGGTGCAGGCTCCCTACGAACAAGTATCATAACAGATCAAAACAGACTGTGTGTAAATAATCATGATTATAAAATGTCTAAGAGAGGTGCAAAGTCATATAGATTAAATATCACAGGGAGTGCGTGTGCATACAAGAATTTTTAGTGCTCCGTTCTCAATCCCCCATTGTTATTTTGTCCTTGAAAGCTAAGCCATTATGACACATATATTTTCCCTCTTATTTCAACCTTGCATATTATTCCCACGTACAATACCTCACTCGCAATGTGCTTACATGGAAATAAAAAGGTACATTTCAGTTACTTTTTGGGGCCTGAATCCTATTCTTAGGCCATTTCTGCACTAACCTGTTATAGTGCTATCATTCTACTCTCAACATCCTGTGGAATTCTGGGGTTTGTAGTTTCTTGAGGCCAAAGAGCTCTCTAACTGAGAATTCTAAATGCCCCTCACTAAACTGCAAACCCCAGGATTCCACAGGAAGTTGAAAGTGGAATAATAGAACTATAACACTATAGTGTGGAAATGGCCTGAGTCCCAACTGAAGCAGACTCAGCCAATCAGTAGTAACTTGGTAACTTTATAAATCAGCCTCTGACAAACAGGAATCAGTTTTTCAACTACAATCCCCAAACCCCCACCCCTACATGGCCAGCAGTCATACTGGCCTGGAAATTCTTGAAGACAGAGCGTAAAAGAGGAATATTTCAAAGCTTTGTCTAGATACAAATCTGTCCCCTCTTTCAGTGAACCCAGTATCCCAACTGCTTCCCAAATTGCTAAATGTACATTCCATCAATTGCTTCCAAAACTGCTGACTGTTTTGGAAGCAAAACTGTCACCATCATTTGCATGCCTTGTCTAGGAATATATGGTTAAAGTTGTTTTGCAGTCAAATGTGCAACAAAGATGCTCTCCTATTTGCAGAGAGAATCAACTTTAGAACAGTGGTATGACAGACACTGGATCTATGAATTCAGCATCCAGCAAGATAAAATTGATTAAAATGACATTTAAGCCACTTCCCATACAGCAATATCAAAAACACTAACTAGAAAAATCAAGGTGAAAAACTTGAGATAAAGAGCAAAGATGGCAGTAAATAAGTATCACAGCTACTGTCATCTACATCTGCTATGTATATTTTTGAAAATTACTCACCTGGATTGGGGATGGAACAGCATTTTCTGCACAGTGGAAGCCATCTTTTCCTTGCTCAAGCTGAAAGCATCTTTTGTCATGGACATGGCTTCTTTGGTGAAATCCATGGTCACATGCAGGGCTTCCTTGGTGGCATCCTTTGTTATATGCAATGCACTAGATAATTCCATCTCCATGTTTTTCAAAGGGATCACCTCTTCTTGACCACCGGAGGATACCTGTATACCACCAAGAGGATCTACAATGGAGGACGGGCTGGAAGGAAGAATCTGAGGAATCTGAGAAAGGCTGGTAGACTCATTCTGTCTCTCAGTATCAAGGATTTCTTCTGCTTCATGTGCTTCTTCTATAGGGCCTCTTTCTCCAGTTGCTTGGTCGTGAAACTCTTCCCCTACCAGTGACCCATCACTGTGGGACCTTAGCATGCCATCTTGCAAAGTATTTATGCTGGTATCTGTATTCTCAATTCCACTATCCTCTAGGACTTTTGTGGGGCTGCCATTTTCCTTATCCGAGGAAGCATCTGATTTCATCTCCCTGCCTTCAGCAGCCAGTCCCTCCCTGCTATCTGAAGGAGAGAGTTCTGATTCTATTAAACTTGTAGTATCTGAGTCCATAGATCTATGTTCCAATGCAGAGCCTGGAGTAGGATGCATTAGCAAGGCCACCTCAGTGCTGTTGAACATGATGCCCATACAAATGGTCACAGAATCTAAAGGTGAGCCAGTTATTTCCTGAGTGTCTTGGGTCAACTGTTCTTGAAAAGTCTGCAGGACTTCCTTCATCCTAAGTAGCATCAAATACTGGTAGTGATTGAGTCTCACCTTCACATGTGCACTTGAGTACAGAAGGACATGGACATCAGCAGGCACTTCCACATCTTCATCATTTCCTTTGCCATTAACCTCACAAATGCCTCCTTCTAAGACATCCTTTGCCTCTGGGGTGAGGTAGATACTCTTCAGGTCCTGCTCAGTCTTTGATCTTTGGTGGAACTGCTCCTCTCTGGAAATGACTTGATGTTTGGCATGGTTACTAAAGCTAGCAGAAGGCTTGACTTTAACTTGCGAGGCAGAAGAGTACTGCAGCATTGATGACTGGGCCTCCTCCCATCTCTTTGGGAGGCACCCCCACACACAGAGGGGGAATGGGTAGATAAAGTTAAGGGCTTTGCCTTTTGAGCTTTGAGTCCCCTCAAAGTCCAGGGAGATCTGGGTGAAATTAACAGACCAAAGGTCTTCAGAAGCTGAGGATCTGGCAGAGGAATGGTCAAAGCCTGTGTGTTTCTGGGCTTTGGTTTCCACTTGGTATGCATGACGTAAGAAGAGGGTGTGAAGAAGGCTGAAATTATCCTGAAATTTAGGAAACTGGGTATAGCTAGAGTGGAAGAATTCTGAAGCAGCAAATCTACGGAACAGATTCTGGAGGGCCAAACAACTGCAATGAGGTGCATGCCTGGTGTTGGTAGCTGTCATTTCTGATGTGCAAATGGCCAGGCACTGGGGACGGTCCTGGTGATCAATTACTTTCTTCTCTACGGGGATGTTTAGCTATAGCAATTACAGAGAAAAAGAAGTAAAAACATAAAAAGGACTTGTGTAGACATACAACAAGGGACTGTATAAAAACAACTACCATTGATTTCCGTTCTTTTTATTAAGAGAGACTTTATAGGACACTGCTAACTTATTCCCATAACAGCCAAATGAGGGCTGGTTACTCACATTAATAACAGAGAATGGAGACTGTTAAGTTGTAATTTACATAATGCCATCAAACAAGTTAATGGCTGAGCAGGAAACTAAGCAAGATTTCCTTAGTGCAATGCTCTATTCAATAAGACAATAGCAGTTACATTATATTATGGGAATTGCACTAGCACTTGATAAAATAATTTCATTGTAGTTTTTGAATGCTTGCATTGCAGTTTTTGAATGCCTGTAGATTGATACTCAAAAGTCTACAGCTTTTTTATCATTTAACAGCCTGTTTTGTAAGCAATGAGTCAGAAGAAGCTGGCTTTCACAAAATCTAGCTTATAATTATCTTTCTGGGTTTTGAACATTATACACTGATGGCAATATGACAGCCACAATGGTAGTTTAAAGTAAAAATGAAATCACCACTTTGAATCAGAGGTGGAGAAACTGCAGCCTCAAGATAGATTTCTGCAGCCCCCAAACACCCTGGCACTCCGCTTTAGCTCCTAGCCCTCCCTCTACTTTACTACCTAACATCTTTGGGAATTTGTCCTCTCCACCGTCAACTCTTCATAAATACCTTGGGCTTTGGTCACAAACTGGGTATAGATGGAAGCAGAAGAGACATGCCAGTACTTCTGGCACATTGCTACTATGTCAGGCATGGCTAGGAGTGGGAAATTTTGGCCTCTGCCTCATTTCCACAGCTGTTCACTCTGGTTCTAAATCCAACTGTTAGTCCCAACTAAGGCAGAAACGTTGAATCAATGAGAATAAGCCATTGGTGAAAGTGACAAATATTTCTGTGAAGATCTTTCTAGAGACTCCAAGTGACATATCTGAAAATACCCTTTTGTTATGCCTGAATATCACGCTCCTGACAGTTGGAAAATAAAAATGAAGCCACGTCACTGATAATATAACATAATGTAATATAACATAACACAATATAGTTCTATATTCCCTTCACTGAATCATCAGTATCATCCTCTTAAACTAAGAATATCTATAATATTTTGCAATACAGCACCAAAGAAAGCTGTCAGATATAGTGTGGAGTAGGACCAGGTGATGTCCATTTTAAAGAAATCAGACTTTGCCTTCCCCTCTTCCCCTTATCTCAAGAGTTTCTTCTTGCCTTGTGTAAGTTAGAGCAAAAAAGAAAACAAAAATACCTTTAGCATGAAGCCATCCAGTCTGACATCAATATGTTCATCCTGCTTGCCAGAGTTCTCCAGCTTGTATATAGCTTTAAAATGCTGCAGGCTGCGATAGAGATCAAGGCAGAACAAGTTCACCCAAAGCATGCTCCCTGTGTCCAGGGTGAATATCAAACCATGCAGCTGCACGTACAGGTTTGGGCACGGGACTGAAGGGGGGAAAAGGTACAGATTAGCATTCCATTGATTATGGATCACATTAGGAAAAGGGAGGAAATACGGTGCATTGACCAGAGCTGCATCTTTGTAACAACATACCATGTAGGCTCAGGTGGTTACCTCCAACAACAATCAACAGCAAAACACCTTAGATAGATTCTGTAATTTCTATTACCCTCCCATTCTTGTCAAGTTTATATACATTAATTAGATGCTAGACAATCCCAAAGATGTTAATCATTCTTATTATCATTTGAGTTTTTCTTTCTTTAAGAGATGTACTTTACTGGCTTTCAACAACATTCCAGAACAACATAGATCGAGGGTGAACATGTGGCCCACTAAATTTTGTTGGACTGTAATTCCTATCATCGCTGTTGGCCACAACCACCAGGAACTGCACCAATAGCTGAAAGGCAACTTGTTCCCTACTGCTCCTGCAGATCAAAGTCAATCATATATTGCTCAAACTATTGTTCTGCTTGGTTTCACTGCATACTTTTGAGCCCTTAAGTTACAAGAAAAACTCCATTTCCCCTTTAGGACAAATACAAAGCCCTTCAATTCAGCCCTGAAGAAACAGGGTCCAGGAAAAAGCTATGTAGATAGGGGTACTGAAATTCTCAACAGTTGCCACTGAGTCCTAGGAAACAAATTCAGGTTGCAGATGCAAAGAAATAAAAACTATAGGCATACCTCAGTTAACAAAACCTCTGACTTTTTACGAAGTCTTTTTATATTGGTCTTTGAACCCTCTTTTGCTCCCTATCCTCAGTCTAGCTGGACATTTTTAGCAGCACGGGCACTGGGAGGATGGTGAAAGACAACTGATTTCAGTGTCAGATAGCAGTGGAGTATCTGCAGTCTACAATGCAATAATGCTTGAGCTGGGAAAGAATGTGACTCTAAATAAACAGCAGGTGTCTCCAGAATCTCTTACTGAGGATGCATAAACAGGAAAACAGCATAAAGGAGAAATCAGATAACCCTCTTTCATCAGCTACCTGCCCCCCCACCAGTTAAAAAAAAACATAGATCTGTAAGTCTGGCCAACAAGAAAAAAAAAATCACAAGAAAACAGGAGGCTAGTGAAAGAAAAAGTCAGCCCTGGATGCTTTTTGGAAGAATTTTCAAGTGTCTCTAGAAGGCTCAAAATGTTTTTGTTTACTTCAGCATGGCTTACCTGATCTGGTTGTTTCATTTCACAGCACATACAGCTAGTTCTGAATAAAAAGTCTGCTGAAACATGTTGGAATGCCTTTCTTTCTTGTAGTGTGGAAACTTAACTCTATGCTTTCCATGCTATGTCTGCCTCTAGCACTAAATTTTCTGTTAAAAAAGTAAAGCCCAGGAACTTCATTAACTGAGATATACCTGTACTTTTCTCTCTAGACACAGGACCAAAAGTTTGCTCCACACTCAAATTAAATATCTTGGTACATGACTGTTCTTTTCTGCATGAGCTAATGGCAGCAATTATTCCTACTGGGAAAAATGAAGGCATTGCACTCGGAAGCAACTCGACAGTAGGAGTATACCTTTCCACAACCCCGTCCCTGGGTGATTCGGCTATCACAGAGCCTATGGAAGAGGCAGCATTTTTAATGTCTCCTGAAGGCAGCTTAAGGGTTGCAGAGAAGGGGCAATATATTCCAATATTCACCCACAACACACACATACACATGGATCCAGAAATGGGTGAAGAGGGAAGTGAACAAAAGGTAATGCAGAACCAATGCTTTATCCCTTCCTCTCTAGCTACATTATTGCTTCTGGACTAGAACAGGAAGTGGTAATTCCTCATCTCACAGCCTTAAGCCTAGTTTGATTCAGGTAAAGAGGGAGAAGGTTCAAGATTAGAAAAGCATGCCTATTCCTCATGTCTAGCTCCAACCATGGATTAACAAAAGAGTGTAGAAGGGCATGGGTGGTGAGGAGAGGAGTTAGTGCAGGTAAAGAGTGAAATATAGACAGAATAAAAAATTTCCATTCCTCTTGTCATCCATTTATAAACAAACGTTTCCTATTACCAAGGACTTTTTACATCCAATCAGCCCAGAAATGTTGAACAAGTTAAAACTCCACAGCACTCAAAGTTCAGAAAACACAGATTGTACAAATGACCAATTATTGTACAAGATATTGCTCAGAGACTTCTGTCAGAACCAAAGAAAAGAAAGTGGTAAGCCTAATTTAATGTGCAGGAAAGAAAAAATGGGCCCTGGGTTGCCATGGGGATTTATATCACCTCTGTCAAAGTATCAGTAAGTACTGCCCACAATGTGTTTTTGAATCTAATCTGTTCTGGGACAGCAGACCTTTCATCCTTCATTTTGCCTCTGTCTTGCTTGTACAAAATGTAGTATCATTTTCAATGAACAAGTCTTCCAAGGACCCAGAGTGGTTTGATAAGCAGTGCAATCAAGAAAAAGAGAGGATGTATTAGCAAGATTCCTCCACTCCATGAAGATTTAACTAAAAGTAGGATGCTCATCCCACAGGCCTTCTTAGTGCAAATTCAAAACTCATAGAAAAAAACAGTATGATTCTTGTTAAAATGCAAGGAAGAGAGACAGGGAGAGATAGAATACAAGTAACAAGTATGGAAGCATAATGAGTATGTTTATGAAACAACAATAAAATGCATATAGTACTCTTCAACAATAAGCAAATCTAACGAGTTACTTTAAAACAACAACACTGGGCAATGAGGACAGCATGTGTGAATCTACCTTCAAGTCACCAGTTAACTTATGGCAACCCCATGATTTTCATAGGGGTTTCTTAGGCAAGAAATACTCAGAGGTGGTTTTGTCAGTTCCTTCTTCTGAAATATAGCCTACAGCACTTGGTATTTGTTGGTGGTCTCCCATCCAAATACTAACCAGGGATGACCCTGCTTAGCTTCCAAGAGCAGACAAGATCTCATTATGCCTTTATGGTATCTAGGCTGGACTGAGGAATGGACAACTTCTTTAAAATAATGTTTCAAGCTCCAAAGGTGGTGGTGGTGGTGAACAGTTGCAGAGAGTTGATTTTTAAAATGCCAATGAGAGACATAAGCTGGTTACCTGGAAAATCTGGATTGTCTGGAAGGTAGTATTCAGTAAACTCTATATGGATGGCTGAGGTTTGGTCAGGAAGATTCAGTGACTTCCTCTTACAGGAAAACAATGTTGAAGGCTTCTTGCTATGCTGTCCAGCAGTGGAAACCTGAAAACCAATGTTGCATACAATCAAGAGTAAGAAACACGACCATTTAAACACAGAAAATTGATTCTGTTTGGTCTTATGGTACTGATGGCACTATTCAGTTTACGATATGAAGAACAAAGAGCTCTAAAACAAAAAGCACTTAACAGCCAAAAAAAAAAAAGAAAGAAAAGAAAGAAAAGAAAAAAGAAAGAAAAAAGAAAAGAGAAAGAAAAGAAAAAAAGCTAAGCATGGCTACTGCATTACTACAATTCAAATTGTACTCTCTTATGGCTGAGGTAATTTCCCTTTCCCCAAGTAACTTGGAGGTGGGGCAGGGACAAAAGCAGCATTGTCAAATGAAAGATATAACCACGAGGCCTACTTAAAGCCTTAAACATTTGCGCTAAGTTCAAATTTAAACCTGCATGACAAACAAAACATGTACTGTGCTTTTAAAAAGCAGGAACATCCAAGCTGGCATTTATGCTTTGGCTTTCACTCCAGAAAGAACAATTAATAATGTAACAGCAAGTACCTATAAATAACAAGATACACAGAATTGGCTCTTGTTGTAATAAATGTGCATTCTCAAATTCTGGCACCTATGACTAGACGTAATAGTATTTACTGAGAATGACAATGGAGACAGGATTTGGGCAATGAGAATTGTCCAAAGCTTTTATACTTTACCTGATGAATATCCAGATCATCTACTCGGAGAACCAGACAGCTGGACCGAAGTCTATTCCATGCAGGGCGTTGGAGTCCAAAAAGGGTAGGAGGTGGTGTACTGGCCATGGGTATCCCCTTTTCTGGGGAACTTTTTTGAGAACCAGATGGAGTATCTTAAAGATATTTTTAATCATCAGAACAGACAAGAATGAACTTCATAGCAATTAGATGCAAAAAGTATTACAAAATAGCAGCATTCTATCTTTTTCTTATACACACAATTATGTACTGATATAAAACACTGTCGATAATACCACATTGAAAAATTGCAGTACTGTTCATTCTTGGACACCCTATCCCCTACTCAAGGAACATGGATACTGTGTGAGAAAACTCAAATTTCAGGAAGTCACAAACTGTGGCTGGTCTTAGTTTTTAGCTGCCACCAACCTAGTCCTGCCATGCAGCAGGAACAGGGATGGAAGAAAGCAGGAACTGGTGTCTAAATGGTACAACAAGATTTTCTTTTTCTTTTTAATGTTGGCCCTGTTAAAGTAGGAAGGGTGCCATTTGAACCCAATACCACAGGTCAACTCTGCTTCCCCTCCCATTTTCAGCAGATGCCAGAAGATCCAGAAGTGTAAAGAGTTTTGTTTTCCCTTTGCACTGAACTCTGTAGAAGGAAAAATGTTTGAAACTTCATCTCACTTTTCCCTTTCTACAAAGCCTTCAAAAGGGCTAGAAAGTTGGATTTCCTGTTAAAGTGTCCACAACTCCTTCAGTTCTCAAGTCTTCCTGATCACACTACCTTGAACTCAATCTATCTAGTCTGAATATAGTTCAACACATACCTCACTTACACTCCAACCAGTGTGATGTGAGAAGGACTGCCAGTAATGGCCTCAGTCAAAGGACAGACTCACTAATGCTACATAAGGCGCACTAGAAAAAGCAGAAAAGAAGTTGCTGGTGGCAGCAGCAACCAACTTTCCAGGAGCTAGTAGAATTGCAACATACATACTCCTATGTACCGCACAGGGACAGAAACCAATCACAAATGTCATGCATTACACAGAAAAAGAAAGTCTGTAAGAAAACAACAGCAGTGTGCCATTGGAAATCTCCGACCTGAAACTGTTACTTATTAAGCTGACCCTATGATACATTTCCCCTTAGTTCTGCTTGATGGTCACAGAAGAAGCACGAAGCAATGTTGTTGACCTGACTGACCTGGCAAAGGGACTTACAGAGCCATAATTCATCTTTCCCTTCAGTCTACAGTTGCAGGAAGTCAACAGTTCCAACAACATTGCAATGTGGTTGACTGAAGTTGTTACATTCAGTACCAGTCTCCAAGGCATGGGTATAGCTCTGATGTTCAAATTTAGAAAGTATCAGAGCCATTTCTACTTGGAGCTTGTGATAAGGAGAAAGCTACTTTCTGCAGCATAGTGCTTTGTAAGGCTGATCTAAGACATTTTAATGCCTGAGGCAGATCAGCAAATGGTACTCATCATCCAGCTGGGTCAAGGCTCATATTATCTAATCAGTCAAGTTACTGTAGGAAATGAAACAGAAAACCTTTTCCCCACCACCGACAGTAGAATACAGTAAAGGTAAATTAAATAACTAACAATTTGCTGCCCTTTAACATCTCAAATCTGTTCCTGAGGCTACCTTCTCAATCTGCCTAAAAGCAAGGCCTGGAGTTTTGTAAAATGTATGTAATATAATATACTTGTACATACACACACACAAAAAAAACCCTGATACAACAAAAGGGTTTACTTCTCATAATATGTTTGTTTTTACTGACTACTTCTGTTTCTGTTATGATTTTAAATTTTAAATTATTAATGAAATAATTATTTTATGTGTTACCTGTTTTCTTTTTGAAAGGAGAGTCCCTCGCAGCCATTCTAAAGGTGGCAAAACTTATTTCTTCACTGTATTTTCCCATCTTGTTTTGGAATTCCTCTACCAGCTTTTTTGCCCACTGCTCCCGGGTCTCCATGGCATCACAATAGCGCACCCAGTGTTTGCAGCTATCTCCTGAATAAAGCAGTAAATTTACACTGATAAGAACTCTTCTCTCCCTTTGTTTCTGTGATCTATATTTCAGATGTTCTCCTCTAATTCATTCCTCCTTTCTCAAAAAAAGGCTCCACTTAAGGCTTGTTTACAGCACAGCTAGTTTCAGACAAAATAAGTTGTTTACATATGAGGTTAACCTTCCAGAGCTGCTCATCTCATAGCTAAACGAATCTTCACATCTGTGTTTCAATGCATAAATATTTTCATATCCTCCCCCACATCTCTGTTTATCTTAAAAAAAATGTCTGTACAAAAAATGTGTATGTTATTAATTGGTTGTGTTGCACTACTGTTGGAAGTTATGTGGCTACAGCGCTATGGATATGCTATATTCTCTTCACAAAGCTCAACCAAACACACTGACATCACCACCCCACATGTGCAGCCTACCTGTCAGCTGCCAGTGTGCGCCCCCATAGCCATTTAGTAGCTGGGGATGGTGGGGGGACCCAAGCAAACATTCAGCTACATTTCTGCTGTTGGATGCACAACCCCCCCATCATCCTCCCAGACCTCTGAGAAGATGCTTTTTTTATTCAACTGCAGAAATGCACCCACAGACTACCTGAGAGCCCCCTGCTCTCTGGCCACTAAATGGCTATGAAATAGGCTCACCATCAGCTGAAACATTGACTGCACATATGTGAGGGCCACTGCCTGGAAGAAATACTGGATACTTCCTTCTGCAATGACCTCAAAAGGAGATACATAAGCATAACAGGAGTTTATCAAGAGGGTTCAATGTCTGACAATGATCAAATCTACTTAGTGGTTACAGGCACCTATTAAAAACAACAAACTCTTTTATATTTTAATTTTTAATAAATACTTGGTGGTTCAGTCTCAGAAATGATATAGTCTCAGCAATGGACTATGTATGTAGGGTTTTTTATGCTAAAAGTTTCAAGCCAAAAGGCTATCCTTTTCCATCCATCTTATTCATGCTCATTTACTCCTCCCCAAAAACAGTCCATTCAATGGTAAAAAATATTGTTGATTCCGGATCAGTGTTTTTGCAGTATATCATTAACATTAAAATTAAGCTGAATTAGTCTACCCTTTAATAACCACAATTCCCATTCTTAATCAGAACAAATTGTCTTTACCTGCCCAATGAAAAGGATAATAGTCAAAGGCCATTCTTCTAAAAGTTAATTGCATTGCACCTCCTGTTATTCCATGTTTGGAAGCACCTATGGCAAAATGGAAAAAGAGAGACAAAATATGACTGGTATATATTTGCTCTTATATATGAGGAATGTCAGAGCTGAGCTGCATTGTGAATTTTCCATAGTACCGAATTCAGAATTCATAATGACTGAAGAGGATGCCGAATCACAGTGCTACAGAATTCCAGTTCACGTTTTTGGAGAAAAGGTTTTTGAACAAAAGTAATGCTGACCAGCATGACCATTAATCCTTGGCATCCTGTTTAAATTCTGGTTGCTTCCAGATGGGTGATTCCTAATATAACTCAGTGGAGTAGTCCATTTAAAAAAATAACACCAGGAGAATATTTGAGGGGAAAAAAGTTAACATCGAAGTGCTTGTTTGTATAATTATGACCTCCTGATTACTGACCCTGAAGTATGAAAAAGTAAAAATGTTTTGGTCCGGAAGAGATTAAATTAGACCAAAACACAGTGCTAAAATGTCTTCACTGATTTCCACCATATCTTTGCCAATTCACAAAAGGCGATTTCCCAGAAATTGTTATTTAGAACACAGGCCCACCACTGAGCAAGAATCTTGTTGCTCCAAAGATGCTTGCAGGGAGAATGGTTTTTGCTCTCTCACCAGCTGTATTTTAGGTGAAGTGTTTATTTCTGGCCCCATAAAATCAGGTATGAAAGCCATTTTTAAAACTGTCTATAAAGACTAGTGCTTCAATGCTATTTGAGCTGTATCTTTTTCTTAAACTACCGCAGGAAAAGTGTTTTAGCACTAACTAAAATATTAATTGGAAGTAAAATAAACAGTGATAATACAGCATCAACAAAAAAAATAATAACACTAAAGGTGTGCAATAGGTTCATGCACTCAATACTTTGAAACCGTGGCCCTTAAAAGAGATGGATGATTAGCAACTGCAGCTGTCTTCACTTGTGAAGACTGTAGTGCTCTTCCATTAGACATCACACTTTTAGCAGTCAAAAAAAAAAAAAAAACCCTCAGGGGAAAACACAGAAGAACAATGGTCAGATGCCACTGCTCAGTTGATACTCTGTTGTGTAAATATTCCAGTGTCACCCAATGTGGAAGTTCTGGGCACCTCAATTCAAGAAGGATGTCGACAAGCTGGAACGTCTCCAGAGGAGGGCGACCAAAATGGTGAAGGGTCTGGAAGCCATGCCCTATGAAGAACGCCTTAGGGAGCTGGGTATGTTTAGTCTGCAGAAGAGAAGGTTAAGAGGGGACATGATAGCCATGTTTAAATATTTGAAGGGATGTAATGTTGTGGAGGGAGTGGGCTTGTTCTCTGCCGCTCCAGAGACTAGGATGAGGAGCAATGGATTCAAGCTGCAGGAAAGGAGATTCCACTTGAACCTCAGGAAGAACTTCCTGATGGTCAGAGCTGTCCGGCAGTGGAATATGCTGCCTTGGAGTGTGATGGAGTCTCCTTCTTTGGAGGTTTTGAAGCAGAGGCTGGATGGCCATCTGTTGGGAATGCTTTGATGGGTATTCCTGCATAGCAGGGGGTTGGACTCGCTGGCTCCTGGGGTCTCTTCCAACTCTATGATTCTAAGTACCCTTGGTTTTGGCTTCTTAATTATTAATGAACATGAAACTAACAATGCCAGGAATTATTTTTCATTTGAAATCTTAAACATCTGTAACTGAGAGATTTGCATTTCTTTTTTAAACATTTGTAGCCTCGTCCTTAATTTCCTATACAAAATAGGAAACTTCAAATGACATATGATTCACTAATACAATTCTATTTGTTAAGAACACTGAACATATAACAAAACTGAAACTACAACAACAGATGATTTATCTAATGTGAAAATTAATGATGAAGATATTGAAATAGTTGAAGATTTACTATATATTAGCTCTGATAACCACCAAAATAGAGATTGTAGTTAAAAAATCAGAAGATGACTAAGACCTGGAAGTACAGCTATCAAGGAACTAGTTAAGATCATCAAGAATAAAGATGTATCATTAATACTCAAGTCAGACTTATCCATGCCATAGTATTTCCTATTTCTGTGTATAACTCTGAAAGGTGGACAATGAAGAAAAGTGACAGAAAGAGAATCAATTCATTTGAGATGTGTTAATGAAGAACAGCACTATAAAGTCATAGACTGCTAAAAAGACAAATGAATGAGTCTGAGAGCAAATTAAGACTGAATGCTCCCTTGAAGCTAACATGGTTAAACAGAGGCTGTTGTAATTTAGACGTATCATCACACATCATGGCTTAATGGAAAAGACAATGATGCTTGGCAAAATGCAATACAACTTCACAGCAAGTAACAATAATAACAAATAACAGGCCTCTTGGAAGTGTCTCTTTCATAGGATAGTTGTAAGTTGAAGAGAACTTGACAGCAAACAACAATAATAACAAATAACATCAATACCTTTCCAGTAGAAGTAGGAAGATTTAAGTATCTAAAATACTTGCCTAAATGGGGAAAGTCTTCACCTGAAATGAGGACAAAGAAGGCTGGTAATCACCTTAAATCCCTGGTAGGTATTATATTTATTGTATACTGCTAGATATTTCTTCAGAGCAAAAAACAACTCTTTAACTGAGTGAGGAATCCTTACATGTATGTGTTACAGTAAAGTATGGGGAAGTCCTTTCAAAAGAAAGAAATAGGAATGACATTTTGCGTTACTGTATTTCTATACCATCTTATAGGCACTCTAGCAAAGCTTACTCAAGCGCCTGGGACAAATACCTGAAAACCTCGTCACTTGTCCTAGGTTAATGGTATATACAAAGACTCTAGTAGGAATAAAAAGAGATGTGCTAATTTTTGAAATATGCACATAGCTGTAGTCATATAATGAAACAACAAAGTCATATAATGAAACAACAAAGAAAATGAACTGAAATAAGGCTCAAGAAACAGAATAAGACCTAAACTGCTCTGTTAGACATATACTGTTCTAACAAAGAGTTTGTTAATAATGTATGGAGAAGGAACTAAAAGTCAAAACAGCAAACACTGCAAATGTACTAAAATCACAGAGGAATAGGATGAAAAAGAACAAGAATCAACAGGAAAAAGCCTTTAAAAGTCAGTTTCCCAAGATAGCAAAATCCTACTTGTTTGAGAGAAATGTCACTAGAAAACACAAATGAAGTTAGGGGCACAGGACAGAAAGAAGGAGGAAACATGTCAAATAACAGATTCAGAAAAACAAAAATACGTTCAAGTTAGTTCTTCCCTATTTCAGCTTAGGGTCAAATACCTGTTTCTCGAGTGTGACTGTCATCACAGATGTGAAGATCCAGACGAGAGATGAGAAGGTGATAGGAAGACTCTTTCACATCATATTTCTCAAAATACTGGCTGATTGCTTTGTGGCTGCCCCCAAATGACTGTGGCCAAGACTGCTGGGCACTGGGAGCAGGAGGTGTAATCTGTAAGAGAGAGAAATTAACCCCCAAAAAATCCATATAAGAACAAAAGAATTATGGTTTTATATTTTATGTGAGTGACAGAACAGATTATATTATATTATATTAGAACAGAATACCATGAATAATACTCTGCAGGCTCAAAGAGGAAAAAAGGCTTCTGAAAACTATTAATACATTACAATGTTTCATATCTAAATCACACAATGAAGGTGTCAGACTGGAAATTAGGAATCCTGTATATTTACTGCACCATCATACCTCTATTTTGATTTACCATATGGAAAAGATGGCTAATGTGATTCACCTATTTTGGAAAACATGCTTTAGACTTATAGCTGAAGCAGAATAGGTAAGAGCCAAAGACACATGACCGAAAGGAAAATAGCTGCCAGATAATTTCTTAAACAGTCCTCCAAGAACTCCAACAAGGTTTGTGTAGGTGGGCAGTTTGAAATTGTATCTTATCTTATCAATTTTATCTTATTAATAGCAGAGTGTCTATGTTGTCTTGATACCAGCTTGATATGTAATAATATCATTTAAAAGTATAAAACTTAAGTAGTGATTTAAATAGAGAAAACAAATTATGGAAGAGAGCAATGAACTAAAACAGAGGAAGGATAATAGTTATTTTATATATGAAAAATCATTTACAAAGGTAAAAATTGAGAAAGAACCATGGTAGAATTTGTCAAAGTAGTCTGTTTTATGCATGCAGCAAAATTTCTGAAGTGAAGACCAAAGAAAATCAAACTGATGGCATGTACATTATATCTAGTACAAACAGCTTTGCTGTTTTTGCTAAACTGATATTACTCAATCCTGTAACTGGAATGTTAAGCAAGCCATTTACTTGGACAGGCTCAGGAGCCATGCTTTTCCTCTGCTGGGCTGATTTATCCATGGCTTCACTCAAGGACTCCGCATACTTCATCATTGCTTTCAACTGAGAGTCAGTCAGCACCCACAACAAGTCGTCAAGGAGGAACGTGAGCTTAGAGGCCACCACATTGCAATCCTTTGTCTGTCTCGAAAACAAACAGAGAAAGTTTAGTACTAATTTATTCTCACTGTTTTAGGGAATCACAGGTCTCTGTAAATGGGTCTCTGTAGACAACAAATGCAAAATAAAAGAGCAGCAAGGCAACTTCTCTAACAGATTGTATGATTTTTCAGTTATTTGGTGAGAATTACATTTTCCTCTATGCTGAAAGTTAATCAGTTCTCTCCTTTATTTGAAGAATAAAAGAACAAGCTATACTGTTAAACTTGATAGTGCTTTAAAATGCCTGATACAGAATACTCTGCCCTAAATCCAATTTTTAATCTCAGTTAAAGTGCACACATTTGTTATCCTAAAAGGTGGGTGACTCAGGGGTCCATCCGCAACACCAGTACCTCTGTGGAACAGTGAGGAATTATCAGCTCAGTAGGAAGGTCTCTGAGAGGGGGACAACTTTACAGGATCTTTAACACATGTGTATATCAGAACTAACTGGGAGACACCAGTTGGAGTTGAAGCAAAATGTTTTTATTTAGAGAAAATTCATCGTCACATGCAATACTCAAGCAGTCTCATATCCATACAAGGCTAACCGAAAGAAAAAGAGGAAAGGTTGGATAGTGAAGACTTCAGATAGAAGTGCATGATATTTACCTATCTGGAGAGAAGGGATGAAGCGATGTGGCTCAGACTAAGAGTCCGAGGATAGTAACACGAAAAGGAATCTGGGTGACAGAGTGAAGGGATGCCACAGTACTACTTCAAGTTGTTTGGTTCGAAACTGGGTTTTATATATCCCTTTTCTGCCCTGAGGGAGCAAGCATTACTGGCTCTCTGCAGAGTAGACAATGGGGTCTGGAATGAGCTTAATGGCCGTAGCATTAGGTGATAAAGCACTGCTGGGAATTGTGATAGCTCTCTAATGGTAGGACAGGTGAGGGGACAAAAGGAGAGTTTCCGTGGACAGAGCAAGAAGATCAAAGACCATCAGTTGCTCTGTGGAGGCAGTCTCAAGCACCACTGTTTCTAAAAAGGTTCAATCACTGAGGGACATCTGCAAGTCCACTATAGCTGGAGTTTACCTGACTATGACCTGACCATGCCCTAAGGTCCCATCTGACCTACTTTTGCGTTGCACATGTTCAGCCAGCCCTCTCTTGTCAGCATGGCATTGCAGCCATAGTAGTGTATAATTTATATCTCATGCCAATTAAATGATAAACCATAGTAGTGAGTGGGAGTATATGATCCAGTAACACATTGAATCAATGGGAACTTGGAATATCAATAATTAGCTAAGTCCTAGTGCTTTAATGGATCTACCTCAATTGGGACTGAAATTTGGATTTAAATCACTGTGCAAATTTTTCAGCACCAATTTTATTGTTACCATTTGTAGATGATAATCACATTAATCTATCTATGCAAGCTAAGAATAAAATATTTCTAGAAAATGATTATAATTTGCTTAGCCATGACCATACCAGGCTTCAGAAATGAGTTTTCAGCACTAAATCTGAAGAATGTACTGAAACTTTATAAACAGAGGGGTTTTAAAAACTAATTTTTGAATAAACAAGCAACAAAACAGAAGGTTCAACTAAGTGCTTAATAAAAACAGATAGTTCAACAGGCTGGCACTGCTCTGAGCACAGTTTTAAGTTCCTTGTCCTCTGCTTCTACATACTAGATGCCCATAATAATGTTCCATGAATCTTCCCCATCTCACTTTTAAGAGAGAAAACAGCAAAATGAACATACATGTATGTACGTGAGCATAAAAAACACGTTTTTTTTCTTAGAAAAATGCCATTTTCAATAATTTGCTCCAAATAAAGAAGATTGACTTTCTAATAGCAGATCATCTGGAATTATTTCATAAGTTAAGAATTTCAGATCTTTGATTTTTAGCAGAAGACCGAAATAGGCCAGAGGTATTCATGTATTATCTGAACCGTACGTCTGACATACAAGGTATTCTGTCCAACTACATTTTCTAGCAGAGAATAGATTCACCTTTCTTTTAAGAGATATTTGGATTCTGCCCTGATTCGTAATAAGTCTCAAAGGGGTGGTGATAGGATCTTGATCTCCATTTTCTGTAGCATCAGCCTCTATCCGGAGAGTCTGCCAGGTGAGTTCTTTAAATGTCAGAACCTACCAAGAAGGAAGAGAGGAGGGGTTCAAAGACAAAAAAAGGAAGTGATCCTTAGTCATTGGACAGAATATATTTATTTCATTCAAGTAAATGATAATACTGAGATTGGTAGAGGGAAGGTTCATTGAGCAAATATGTACAGAGCATTTAATCAAGACCCCAAACAAACAAATATGCAAATATGTACAGAGCATTTAGTTAAGATTCCAAATCAACAAATCTTTGCAAGTCTACCGAAGTGACTGCAATTCCGAGGTCATCTGCTTATGGTCTTACCTCTCCCCTGTGTGAATCAGTGATACGGGTAAAGCGCAGATCACTTTGCTGCCAATTGGGGTTGACACTGTATCCTTGAAGCTGCCACAGTTCAAAAGAAGCATGAAAGGCCTTCGAGTGAATCTTGATGGTGATGGAATTCACAACAATAAACATGCCTTCCACTACCTTTTCAGCAAAGCCATATTCACTGTAGGAAAGGAAACAACTTTTAACAGAGCAGAATGATTTAGCTCATTACAGAACAAAACACAGTTATGTGGTAGTGTGGTAGATGATGCCTCTGAGATTGAGGAGCAACTGATTGTGCCAAGGACTGGGCCAGTGAGTGAGCAAATCGACTTGCAAACATCCCCCGCACTGGAAGGTCAAACAGAGACAGAGTTGCTCAAGCCAGCTCATGACAGAGAGGGAATCAACAGTAATTCAGAGGAGTTGCAGCCACCTGTGCCCATCAGCCCTCAATCATGCAGAAGGCTGAAACGGACTGCTCACAGAGGTTGCATGGACTAGGCTGAGGAAAAAATAACAAGCAGCACCTGTTCACAGTGGCTATTTAAGTCTGTCGGCGTGGCTGCTCTTTGCTTGCAGCAAATTACTAGCAAGCTCTCACGACCTTTGTGTCTCCTGCTCCCTGAAGCCTTCTGGACAAATCTCTGTTTCCTGAACCTTAGGACTGGACCCTGACTGGCTTGGCTTGTGTTTTCCTTGTGTTTGGTATATTTGGACTCTCCCTGCAAATATTCCCAACCTCCCTTCTCCCTTGCTGGCTGCAGCTCTGCAGGGAGAGATTCCTGACATGTAGGCTTATGATCGGAATCACAGACCAAGTGTTCAACTTAGATTTGCATGCTGGAGGTAAGCTCTAAGGATGTAGCATAAACTGTGTTTCAGCATCAAGTACATACTTTATTTCTTCAAAATTATGAATAAATTGAAATTCCAAAGGATCAGGATTAATTACATCAATCATGCTTTAAGTATTTATAAGCAATAATTATTTGATGCTTCTGTAGTAACTAGAGGTGTGTAACTCCTGTTTTTCTCTTTGTGAAGTATTAGACCTTTTCACAGAGATAAGGTACTGAGCAAGATGGCGACATAAAATTCTAGGGCTGAAAGAGGCAAGATGGTTGAGATATGCAACCAGCATGCTAAGGTAGGATGTTCTGTACTTTAGCTGTGCAAATACTGACACACATAATCCAGAACAAAACATGTCAGCAATGATGCCGGGCAAAGCAGCTGCATCACATTCAAATCACTACATCAAGTGAGCTAAGACACAAATAATAAATGAAGGTAAATTATTATGGGATGTTTACACAGGTGTGTTTTGAATATTCAGGAGCTGACTAGTAGTTGGCTATGGGTTTTTTTCTCTATGATACTCTACTGGTGGGTAAAATACACAGGTCGGATCCAATAGGGTTCCACCTCAACTGCTTTCTTCAGCAAAACTGGAAGAGCAACAACCCTTCTTTTCCTTTGTGTCCTCACAATATACTTTACAGGGCTAGGAAACCCTTAGTAACAGATTTTTGTGGCATACAACAGAAGAGGAAAAAAGTTCCTTTAGGATAGCCTTCAAGTGTTAACATGGTATTGGATTTAGGCCTCCATTGTCCTTGAAGTATGTGTTCTGATTTGGGTCCTGATTTGGTGATTCAGGGTATTTAGATTCATCTTAAGTTTATTGCCTCTCTCACAGGCACTTTGAACATTAGAGAATTCCAATCAATCTACCCAGTTTTTATAACTAATTATATTTTGTTTTTAACCTAGAATTCACTCAAATTTATTCATTTGATTATTTGTGAGGCATGCACATGCCTTACCTCCCCCCTCCACATTCTCATCCTCCCGTTTCCTTGAGTTTTGCCAGTCCCAGAGAAGGAAGGTAATTGTCAGACAACAGGCAAGGAAATGCGGGGGAGGCACACACATGCCTTCCTTCTCCCCTCTGGAGCTCCCCCTCCCATTTCCTTGCCTCTGCCTCTGGTGCTGAAAACACATGCCCAAGGCAAAAGGGAAGGGAATGGGAGGGGAGACTCATGGAAGCCTTCCTTTTCCCCTCTGGAGCTCTCTCCTTGCCTCTGGCCTGGATGCTGAGAAATTGCACAATGGCAACAGGAAAGGAAATGGGGAGGGGAGGCTTGCACGAGCCTTCCTTCTTCCCTCCAGAGCTCCCTCTCCCATTCCCTTGCCTCTGGCCCCAGCGCTGAGAACTTGCATCAAGGCAAAAAGGAAGGAAATGGGGGAGGGGAGGCTCACACGAGCCTTCCTTCTCCCTTCCAGAGCTCCCTCTCCCATTCCCTTGCCTCTGGCCCCAATGCGCAAAAGGCAAGGGATTGGGGGAGAAGAAATCCCCAGATGGAAATGGGAGTAGAGTCACAGAGGGGGAGTTATTTGTGTTTTTCCCACTTTCACAGGGGTTCTGCACCCTGAACCCTGGTGAAAGTGGAGGGGTCAACGTATGTCACTTGTGAATGTGTTTGAAAGCTAACAGTTGACTGAGAGAAAAAGTAGTATGTGGATGCAGGCGTGTGGAAGGTTGTGGAAAGACAAAGAAATAGGTTGAAAGAGCAGATGACTCATTGAATGTATAGGTTCTTGTTATAATTGAAAGGAGTCGAATGTGCAGATCATTGAAAAGAGGACAGCTGAAAAGTGGGGGATGCCCATAGTACAGCTGACACAACAGTTAAACATGCAAAGAACATGTGAGTATAATTACAGATTTTGAGAGCTGGAAAAGAGGAGCTGGAGTACACATTCCTTTTGTTCTCTTCCCCTCAACCGCAACTTAACTTTAGGTTTGATTATATTACAATTTACATCCTATGTTATCTTTTGATAATATAATGTCTAGCCCAATCCAATTTCTACCATATAGGAAAAACATATAGGTGCCCCTAATTATGATCATGACAGCCAGTGTGGTGTAGTGGTCTGAGTACCGGACTACAACCTTGCCAACCAGGGTTTGATTCCCTGCTTGGCCATGGAAACCACCGGGTGACCTTGGGTGCTTTATACACTCTCAGCCCCCGAAAACCCTGTAATAGGTTCACCTTAGGGTTGCATAAGTCAGAAACAACTTGAAGACACACAACAAAAACAATACAGTCAAACCTGAAGGTTCTGTGAAAGTTTCAAGTATCTGCAAATGCATTTATTAAAAAAAGCAACATGCTTTCAATTAAAATTAAAAATGAGCTTGATCGAAAGATAAAAATAACTAAAAATTAAAATTTTAAACATCAAAAGGGAAAAACAAGGGCAACGCAGCACCAGCTTGATACTGAGATAAGATGCTATTGCTGTTGACTCTTGTGTCGTCTGTCTGTTACTATGTGGAAATCATATATAAGTGGAGCTTGCTTTGATGTTGATTCTGAATATACAATGCATTTGTAGAGTTAGGCAGAGAGCCTCTCAACAAAATCCTAAGTATTAAGAACTTCACAACAACAAGAAAAAAAACCTGCATCAGGAATTCAGAACTACTGTCATTTAAACTAAGAAAGCAAAATTAGCCTCATATTGCAGTGAGAAATAAATACTGGTTACAGTCAACATTAACCTTTGTCCTGAAGCAAGTGCAATGGGTGACTGTCCATTGGGGGGCCGTGGTTCTTCACACGTTCGCATCTCCACTTCAACTTTATCCAAATACTGTAACACAGTAAATGAGACAAGAATGAAGAATTTATTACTATGTAAGAAGAAAGCACATTTACTTCATTTCAAAAAAGACTGGTCCAGGAACTGCAGGAAGAACTGCACACTAACGTATTAGATTCAAGGAGAATTTAGAACTCCTTCTGATAAAACAAAATTCCTACGCAACAGATAATTCTAGGTCAGAAGGTACAATGCTGCCATGAGCTTAACATGTTACATGGATCTGATGAAGTAGATTTAAGTGTATGAAATCTTATGTTACCAACTTTTCCCTCAGTCTAAAAGGTGCTACAAGATCTCTGCACACTAAAAAGATACTTTACAGTATATTTAATCCCGCTGTAAAAGATCCTGGAAGCTGAACACAAAGTTATGAACTGTATCCTTAAAATCTCTAGAACATAGTGCAGAAGACAACTTTTTATATTAGATCTGAAAAGGAAAGAAAAGGAAAGACCTTTAATCAATCTATTGGTTTAAGGGATATTCAATCAATCTGCCAAAAACCATGTTTACGTTAGATTTTAATTTCCCTTAAATGTTTTTAAATATCACTCAGAAAATGTATTCACAAAGTGTGTGCAGCCAATCAAATCCAAATATATGGGTTTACCACAAATGAATGCGATTTACCAAAAAACATGAGTTTCTTCCCATCACTAGTGTTTGTCACAGAAGAAAGAAGCAATATACACTCCCAAGAGTAACAATGTGACATCAAAAGAGACTCATAAATAGAGGAATACGAAACCCAGGGAAAGAGTCACATACCTTGCAAGTAGTTTAAATTTCACTCTTTGCTTCCCACATTCCAATTTTCATCACAGAACTTACATAGAACCACACCTTCAAATTAAAACTATGTGGGAAGCAGCCCCATAGGGTAAAACCAATCTATCCTATAAGCCGAAGAATAATACACTCTTATTTTCCAAGATTCAAAATAAATATTCTCTTTTTAGAAACAATCTGGAGTTGCAAGTTCTTGCAAACAGAGAGAAGATAAGCAAGGGCATTACCAGGCAGATTGGGTGAGTCTTCAACTTTGTCCACTGGATCTGTAACAAGAAAGTTGATGTTAAACAAACAAGAACTGCTGCAAACGCTAAACAGATTCAGGGTGACATTAACAGAATCAGTGCCAGCAAACTTCTGTTCTGAAAAATGACACTGCAGGAGTAGCTCCATGGGAACACAAGCTCAATGAGGACAAAATGACTGCTTACCAAAAGCTTCCTGCATACAAGGGAAGAAATATGCTAAAGGACAAAGGGTGCTTCCACTAATACAAATCTAAGTGGGATGTTAGAACCCAAACCAATTTAATTATTATGAAAGCCACACAAAGACTTTTCAAAAGAGGAAACCTACTAAGTTTGTGAATGAATTGTTCTGCAGTTTGCCATTCCAACTATCCTTAAAATGCTTGTTAAATACTAAGAGTCTGAAAGGTTAAATAAAACATCTGTAGAAACTATGAAATGCAACATTCCTCCTACAGGCTATGGTAATAACTGTTTGTTTAATGCTCACTATATATTCTTTCCATTTGCTTAGAAGATTGGTGCTATTCAGTTTTTTATAACCAACTTTGCTAATGCAGATCATTCCTGAGACACATTACACATGAGCATTCTAACTGTTCAAATTAGTTGCGTAGGCTTATATTTGGAATGCAACAAATAGTTCACTCCCTTTTTATGTTTGCTTTCTATTTTAACAAGGGTTATGTTTCTTCTATAAATTTATCAGCAAGGATAACAACACCCATATTAAAATATATATATTATATATATACATTAATATATATATATATTATATATATATATAAAATTAAAATTCACTTGAAATGCAATGTCAGAAAGGCAAATGAAAACCAGTTCTTTCATCACCAAAATGGCTTTTCCATGAATCCATGATTTTACTGAGAGTAAGCAGAAACTTCTGATAGTAAAACTTGCAACTGCAATTAATAAAAAGTTGCAAATATTAATATCCATGTCAGAAAGCACCAACATGAGAAATAGCTCTGAGTATTAAATACAGCAGGTAGCAGATTTCACAAGGTCTCTATTGTGAGAACTGGACAAATCAAAGCTGCATTTTTATTCACAATCTCCTAAGCCATTTTGCATGAGGGCTGTGCCACTATGCCTAATCCTAATGGAGCTTAAATGATTACTCGCTTACATCAACTGAAAAATCAATTTCCTGCTCCAAAAAAAGCTCGGGGGAAAATTTTCAAGAACAGTACATTGTACTCTGTTATCTGTATGTAAATGTACAACTGTGACTATTTCATACAATCCCTGCAATTATACATTTAAATAGAACAACTGCAGATGTAAAACGTAACAATGTACCACCAATGAATTTGAAACTGAATGTGAACAGGCTGCTTGTAATTTCTGAAGCATCTGGGGTTTAGAGCCTGATCCTTTTGTACCAGTTACTGCAAGAGAGCTCAAAGCACGTGTACAGGAAGATTAGCAACTTGGGTCCAAGGCTGAAATAGAAGGGATGAGCAAAGCTTGTTTAGTATTAATGTAAGAAAGATACAAATGGGTCAAAGTGTGAAATGTCTTCAGTACTGTAAACGTCTCTGCTGATAGCTGTAGGCTTTTAACTCACCCTGATGGAAGCCTTGTTACAAAATACTCGAGTAATAGCTAACCAGGTGGGCAAATCCAATACATTCTGCAGAACTTCTTCATCCAATTCAAGGTTAGTCAGCTGTCCCTGCCCTTTGAGTGTACTCAAGTTGATTTTATCAGGAGAGAGATTCTTTGTAAACCTGTAAGCAAGAACATATAGAGAAAAAGACGATGGTTTACATGGATCAGTGGGTAGGATACTGGATTAAGATCTAGAACAGTTGTTCTTTACCTGGGGTCTGGGAACACCTGGCTGTCCACACAGCCCTCACAGAGAGTCTACAAAGCCCTGTTGGTATACATAAAGCTTGTTCAACTGAATCCACAAACTTACTTAAAATATTACGAGATTTTTTTTGCAATTTTTTTTTGTAACTCAATTGTGCGGTTCTTGAGCGTGAACTTTGTAGACGACAATGGAATGAAATGGAATAATCAGCGTATGTTATGTCCACAAATACTGGAGCACAGTTCTCCCCCACATTTGTGGGTTTAACTCTGGTGTAATTGATTATTCACGGTGCCCGCTTGCCTCCCCTCCCACATGCTCTCCTTCTGTGGCTGCCAGTGTAATTGTGCTGGCAGGGGGCAAGAGACTGAAGGGGAGGGAAGATCTCGCTCCTCAACTATCTTCCTAGAGACAAATATCCCTTGCTTCACAATTATGCCTTATTTGTGTCATCGCTTTTTGGCAGCACCTACACTTGTGAGCAACTATTTTCAAGGATGAAGCACACAAAGAGTAAAATTAGAACCAAAATATCTGATGAGCACCTTGAGAACTCACTGAGAATTATAACTACTTCCATCAAGCCAGACATTGATGCATTAGTTTCTCAAAAATGATGTCAAATATCCTACCAGTGGCACATAATTAGGATAATTAGGATTATTACACAAGGGCTTTTTTGCTTATCTGTGGTGGCGGATATCACAAAAATTATGCACAGATCTTTTTTTAGCTCATCAGCTATCGTTAGTGTTAGTGTATTTTATGTGTGGCCCAAGACAATTCTTCTTCTTCCAATGTGGCCCAGGGAAGCCAAAAGGTTGGACATTCCTGCTGCACATCAACAACAGCAACAGGGACATAGCAGCAGGTGAGGTGCTGAAACTGCTCCCTTGTTTGCAAAATAGAGATCAGGGTTTAACCCCTCCCTTTGGCCACGGACACCTACTGGATTAATTCATTAACATTCTCTCAGCCTCGGAAAAAGGCAAAGCAACAAATCTTGACAAGAAAACTTTCATGATAGGTTTGTCTTAGGGTAACCATAAGTCAGTTTTCAAAGAAGAGGGACATGATGGCTAGAAAGAACCTCTTCCTGTCAGCGGCACTTTGTTGTTGTGCACCTTCAAGTCACTTCTGACTTACGGCAACCCTAACTAAGGTGAACCCATCACATAGTTTTCGGGGCAAGATTTGTTCAGAGGGGGGTTGCCTTTGCCTTCCTCTGAGGCTGAGAGAATGTGACTTGCCTGAGGTCAACCATGTCTGAGTGGGAGTTGAATCCTAGTCCCCAGAAGACACTACTAAATAAATACATATTTGAATATTTAAATCTACATTTAAATATTTAATAGTGAGTTAAATCTTGGAGGCTCCTGGCAAAAAATTATATTTGCAGGGGGTCCCCAGTAAAAAGATTAAGAATGACTGGTCTAGAATACCATTCAAATTTAATCCCAGCTATGAATCTAATAGGTTGCACACAACATACCTGTATGTCAGTTTCAATTAATCCATCACTTGTAAAATAAGGTAAGAGATATGATATGAAATAGGTACTTATTAGAGTCTTTCCTTGAAGGGTGGTAGTGAGGATGATGAAGAACATAGCATATTTTTTTATTTTAAATTGCAGTGTGAAGCTAATAAAAATAATATAATTTTCTATGAAGGCCACTTCAGGAAACATAGTGCTTGAGCATTCTCTCTCATTGCTAATAACTATTAATTGTCTGCTGTTCACAATCTGCTGACTACTAGTTTTTAGATATCTAAGAATAGTGGTGAAAATGTGGCTTTATAGGTTAAAACCTTGTTTACAAGAATGAAATGGACTTTGTACATGGAGAATGAATATAGTAAGCAGCAGAATAGTGAAGAAGAGCGGGAGGGGGAGAAATTTATCTTTTATGATGATTCTTGGGAATTCTCATCTGATATCCAGCTTTTTCTCAATCTCAGGCTATAGTTCTATGCCAATCTTTCAAAAAACTGCATTGGCTCATCTACTAGCTTGTTTTCCTGGTTATTAAAAAATTCTGTCTGGTACCAAGTGTCTGACATATATTAGCAGCAAACCTTCCACTATGTTTCCATGGGCATGTATAATTATTTCATGTTGCTAACTGAAGTTCTTTGTATAGAAACATTGCACAATATCTGCTCAGACATTTTCACTAAATAATCATCTGAATCTGCAGTTACTACAAACTTTCTACTGAAGATTAGACTGAGGGCAGCAAGGTGAACAACTCCAAGGCAGACTTGCTGTGACCTCACACAAACAGATGGAAGGAGAAAGATTTCAGCTTCAAAATACAGAGTACAGTAACTACAGACACCAGATCTGTGTTGGAAGCTAAGCAGGGTCATCTGATCTTGGAAGCTAAGTAGGGTCAGCCCTGGTTAGTACTTCAGATGAGGAACTACCAATGAATACCAAGTGCAGTAGGCTATATTTCAGAGCAACAGACTGGCAAAACCACCTCTGAGTATTCCTTGCCTAAGAAAACCTATGATATTCATGGGGTCACCGTAAATTGACAGATAACTTGAAGACACATACTCACACTATTCAATGATGTCCTGGGGGTAGCCATATTAGTCTATAGCATTAAAAACAACATAAAAACAAGTAGGATCTGAGTGAGAATGACTGGGTGGGTTTGGAGTACAGTAAATTCCTTGTTGTCAGGAAGTGGTGCCTATCACTTTGAAAGAATGAACCTCTCCTGAGAAGACCTCTCTGTACCCAGACACATAAGAACCATCTGATTACTAACATCCTCTTTGGGGCAAGATGCTTGAATACCTGGTGGCTGGACAATCTAGCATGTTCTTAGAGGAAACAAATCATCTGGATCCATTTCAGTCTGTTTCAGAGCAGGATGTGGCATAGGACAATTACAGCTATAGCTGCACTGACTGATTAACTACTCATGGTGAAAGACAGGGAAGTGCTACCTTGTTGTTCTTCCTGGATGTCTCAGAAGCTTTTTGTAGTATCTTACTGGGCTGGTTCTGCAGGATGGGAGTAAGGGGCACTGTGTTCCAGTAGTACCTTTCTCATCTGTAGAGCCTGTTTCAAAGAACAGCGGGGGGGGTCATCTTCAGCCCCATGCCTATTAAGCTGTGCAAGTACAGCAGGGCTCCAGTCTATTTCTCATTCTGTTTACTATCAATATGAAGTTGCTGGGCTTGATCATTAGGAATTTTAGTGTGAGGTGCCATTTCTTTTACTTCTCCTTGTAACTGTAATCAGCTGGGACTCTGCAGGTGCTGAATTGCCACTGGAGGACCAGGTGGACCACATGGCTCAGAGGTGCTTGGAGGTGGCTTTGACTGGTCTGCCAGCTATACCTTTTCATGGATAGGTATAATCTAAATACAACAGTTCACTAGTATACTCACAATTAGAATACTGTAATGCAGTCTACTTGGAGCTGCAGAATGACTCAGAAGTTGCAGACAATGCATAACGCAGGAGCTACATTGATAACTGGGTTTCTATATAGAAAACAACACTGGCTTTGAAGGAATTGTTTTGTTTGTCAACATAGCCTTGAGTTCTTCAAAAACATACACACAAGGGTTTCAAACAATTTTGCCTGTTTAAGCTTGTTTAAACTTGTTAAATTGTTTAATATGCTTTTTGTCTGTTGAAATTATCCTTGATTTTTTTAGATCTGCAAATCTTCATTATTGCCAACCATGGATAGTAGTGATGCAGACATAAAGCTATACCCACATTAAGGAAATCTACCAAAGAGAAAGAATGAAGGGGTCAATACCACAGTCGTATCTTACAAATTTCCCACCTCAACCCTTATTTCTTTTTACCAGCCTGCTCAAGATCTGCAATTTAGGAACTCTAGGCTTCTCAACCAACCAAAGGTTTTGCCCTTTCTCAGTCATTGCTCCACACTCTTGGAACTGAATCCCTGAACATTTGTGGACTGTTCCTTCTACCCTTATTTTTAAATCTCAATTTATAACCTTCTTGTTTTCAAAGGATTTTGGAGTTTAGTTTAATACTGTTTTATAATTTTGTAAAGTTTGACTACCATCTATTTGTCAGTTTGCTTTATATTCTATTGTGTTTTTGTATTTTTATTGTATTTTTTGTATTTTATCTTGATAATCTGTTCTACAATTGTATGATATAGTTTTATCACTCCTTCCTTCCCTTTGAGTTTGTGTGTATATACATATATTTTAGACCGTATGCCTTTGGCAGAACCCACTATTTTTGGCTGCTTTACTTGTAAAGTGCCATGTAAATAGATGGTGCTAAACGAACGAATGAATAAACAAATAAATATATAAATGCTTCCTCAGCTCCCATCAAACAAAGGAATATAAAGTGCTGTTTTATTTAGAGTTAAACAATAGTTCATCCAGTTCATTAGTTTATACTGATTGGTAGCACACTGCTTAGGGTTTCAGATAGGAACATCTTCGATCCCATTTGGGAACGTCAGGAGTAAACCCAGAATGTTTTCTACGAAAAACCTGAGCTTCACCACTGAGGAACAGCCCACTCTAACCCATACAAGGAAAAAAAATCCTAATAGATTTGAACTACCGTGCATATAAACTGGATCTTTCTGCTACAAGTAAAAATCCAAGGAAAGGACTACGACAGAAAACCAGCCTATATTGCTGAGGTAGTCAAAAGTATGTGTTGATTTGGACTGCCTGGTATAACTGGTTTTCGTTAGTAAGGCAACAATATGTGAAGGGTCTTCCTTCCCTCACAAGCAAAACAAAGATATAAAGACAGCCACAAGAGTACAATTTAAGCCTTTATTTCTCTTAACTCAGATGAAACCCTAGGCTCTATCTAATCTGCAACGGGCAGAGTAGTAGATCACTCTGAAAATAAATCTATTTATAGTACCTATCATATCATTAACATGATTCAGCATCATGCTGGGATGGCGTAGTAGGGCTGTAACCAAGTCTCAGCATGGTCACAAGTGATGCAGACAAAAAAAGCAGAGTGCATTCTCCTGACCTCGTCCCCTCACAAGCAACCTAACTTTCAACTAGAAATAAGCTCTCAACTAGAAAGAATTCAGTACAGAAATTACACGACAATATATCTAAGCAAACTGTGATACAGAAGGGATGGCGATTATTTGTCCTATGGTTTTCTAAAAACTGGAGACCAAAGAGCATTTCACACACATTCCTCCATCCTAATTCTAATTCCTCACAGCCACACAGCAGGTGGAGAAGAAAAGGCCCCTTTGTTGGCGAGAGTAAGATTAGATTCCTGTGTTAATCATGCCTCGTGGTTCTCTCATTTCCCTTTTTCTGTGTAAGCGCTACTCCATTGTGAAAAACACAATGACAGACTTCAGCAGAACTCTGCCAGGAATTCAATGGGAGAAAGAAGAGCAAACAAGGGCTATTCTCATCCAGCATGGGTCACAGGCAGAATCAAGTGCCAGGCTTGGCTGCTAGAATAGCTGATGAACAGACCACTGAAAACAGCAGAAGACCAGCTGAGGCAATTCATACATTCCACTGGACCCTCCGTGTGAATTTAAGAGTATGTGCATGTGAATGCAGTTATCACCTGAGGCAGATACTATCACAACAGAAGTTAGAAAATGTACTTCTCTCTGTACAAAAATTTCCCCCACAGCACTGAAGAATCTGCCATCTTATATCTTATGCTGCTTATAAGTATAAATAGTTTCCTTGCTAAATGTACAAATAAGTAGCCAATTCATTCTTCAAATATTCACAAACAGTGTTCTTCGATTACTACTAAAACGTCAGGAATGCCAATTCATGGTGCGTCATGTCCACAAGTTGCACAGGGACACTGCAGCAGTCCCCAGCAATCCCTTTCTCTCATTTTTTCACTTGGTGGACGGAAAAGTAGTTGTTCACTGCATAACAAGTAAGTCTGTGATGCCCAGTATACAACTAGTTACACAACTTTATCTTAGTGACTCAGCCAAGGTATAAGAAATCTTTGATCATTTCAGTGTGTTCATTACCCACTTTCAAGTTATGGAAATCATCTGTGATCATTATATTTGCCTTCTTAATGTTCAGCTGTAACCCTGCTTCTGCATTTTCTTAACTTTCATCAGTAGTTTCATCAGTAGTTTTTGCTATTTTCTCCTAGTAATATGGTGTCATCTATATATATGAAATTATTGATATTCTTTCTCCCAATTTTCACGCCGTGTCCTATGAGTTTAATCCTGTTTTCTATATGTTCTGCAAATATATTAAACAGATAGACTTGTCTCTCTCTTTGTCAATGGGAAACTAGTCTGTTTCTCCACTTTGGGTCCTGACAGCTGGACTCATATCCCGAGTATAGGTTACACATCAGGACAGTGAGATGTCAAGGCATCCTCATTTCTTTTCGAACACAGCAGAAGGCAGAGCAAAATGTGGCCTGTGAGTGCCATGCGGTCTCCTTGGCCCTCATGGTTTTTTTGCTCCAAAATGCCTCTGGGGGTGTGTGGAGGACATTTCCACTACTTTTGGAGGCTCCCTAGCCCGCCCCCAGGAATCAGAATAGATTTTTGCAAAAACTTTCCAAAATTTTTTTTGCCACAAAATGCCCTCAAATGTCATCTAAGGGTCCAGGAAAGCCCCAAAACATGATGAGAATGTACCATGTCCCCAAGATGCATTTGGAGACAAAACAGATAACAAGAGCAATAACTGGTATAATGGAGGGGCAAATGCAACCCCCTAGGTTTTCACAGTTGCCCACCCTGATGTAAACAGTCAAAGGTAACCTACTAAGTATGTGTTGATTTTCTTTTGAAATTCTTTGGTGCATACCAATTTATGTTTCTGATATTATCTCTATTACAAAAAAGTACAGGATCATGTCTTGTTGTTGTAGTCAGAACTCCTATGCTGTTTTGCAGAACAAGAGTGGCAACTGGCAACACTGTAGGGTTCTTGAGTTCACAAAAGAATACTGACTTCACAAAAAAATGGTATACTTACATTAATACGTAGCTACAACAAATAGATCACCTTCTGTTGTCAACAACCAAGCCATAACATGTTCTCAAATAACACTGTATCATTCACAAAATATCAATGCAATGAAAATAACTCCTTTGAGCTCTTGTTATAAGTGTGATTCTACAGGCAGCAGACAGGGTTGCTCACTTAACAGATGAGACAGAAGATAGGTTGCTCTGTCTAGTTTTCAGGCCACAGAGCTGAAGGATGACTACTGTATTTGCTGGCATATAAAACACACTCCCCCCCCAAAAATACCCTCTGAAAAATGGGGTGCATCTTATACATGGGCAAATACGGTAACGCTAAATACATAGGGAATGGAGGAGGAGCAAAAGAAGTTCTCCCTGCCCAGGCAAAACAGGAAGTGAGGGAGAAGAGGAAGTCTGGTGTAGCACTCCTTACCTTCCCCACCTCTCCTGTGCATTTTGACTCTGCTGGCAGTTCTCCTTGCCCAAAAACAGGAAGGGAGGAAGTGGGGGAAGTCTGGTGCAGCACTCTTTTCATTCTCCTCCTCTCCTGTGCATTTTGACTCTGCTGGGAGTTCTTCATACCGAAGCAAAGCAGGAAGGGAGGGGTGGGAAAAGCCTGGTGCAACACTCCTTTCAATCCCCTCCTTTCCTATGCATTCTCCCTGAAAAAATATCCCTAGAAAAGTGGGGTGCATCTTATATGCCAGTATCTAATACGCTGTCAAATACACTACTTGTCTCTCTGCCAGCTTCCCAGTCTTACAAACTAGGCAGGGATCCAAATTGTGGCAACCAGATTTGCCAAAATCCAGTCTTCCAATATAGATTTGAAATATGGAGTTTATAAGAACTGTGCTTCCCAATTCCCCATCATACAGCAGAATAGAGTTTACATCTAAAATGCTAGAGAGTGTGAGAAGATAGAGGACACTGTCTCTTTCCTTTAGAGGTACAAAACATAGGTAGGCAGGCAGGGTATTTTGCATCCCAGCACCATGGTTAACACAGGTCAAAGAAAAATTGCATCAGAAGCATGTAACCTGCCATAGTCTATACAAGTTAACTGCAGTTAGCTAGACTAGCCTCAGACTCATTACTTCTTCCAATCACAGAGAATGTGGGCTTGAGAGTTCTGAGAATTTTTTGTAACAATTACTTGACTCTTTAGCATCATTTGCAGAGCCCACTGGATTATGCTAGCAAACCAAGTATAGTTTATTATATGCATGCAAGAAGAACACTTGTATACAGCTGAATAGCTGGGTAGTATGCATGCTGTAGATTTTTCCCCTTTTTGGTGATCTGCAGTAGTACGTGTATGATTCATTTTCTCTTGTTACAAACAAAATAAAGTACTGTTCTGTTTTCTCATGTGTACAGGCTGATGATACTATCAAATGCAATAAAGTGCAACTGCTGAGGTTTATCTGGCCTAGCATTCCAGATATTTTTGAAAGTCCTCAGATTATAGCCTTGAGTGGTTGCTCACACTGAGCGCATCTACTTTCTTTAAATATCTTAAGTAATACACTGTGGTATAACTCTTCTGGGATTAGGTCTGACAATTTTGGTAAGACAACAGAATTTTGCAATTCTAAAGCATTTCAGGAATGCGATTATCATTATTATCACTTATTTATATGTCATCACCTTATTTAGTGCTTTACAAGTTAAAGACCAATATTAAGAAATTTAGTTCCCTTCCTTCAGGCTTACCATCTTATTAAGACATGACACAAACAGAAAAGGGGATGCAGTGTGGGAGAGGACTGTCTAGCAGATACTGCTTCTTCTTCTTTCCCTCTGCAGCCAAGACAATGGCAGTGGGAATGAAGGGCAGGCCTTTCATCTGTTTCTGGGCCCAGGCATGATGGAGATGTTGTGTAACTATAAAATGTGCTTATTTAACTTTCTTATTTTCCAAAGGTTTTTGAATTTTTAGTTTAATATTGTTTTACAATCCTCATAATATTTTGGCTGTATGTGTCAGTTTACTTCACATCATATAGCATTGGGTTTTGTATTTCTGTCTGGATAATTTGTTTTTGCAATTATATTGCCTATTTGCATTATTCTTTCCTTTGCCTGTGTATGTGCACATGCACGCATGCGCACGCACGCGCATCCACACACACACACACATATATTAGAATGTATGCCTTTGGTAGGGTTGGCTATTTTTCATTGTTCCTTTACTTGTAAAGCACCATATGCATGATGGTGCTATATAAATACATTCCCTTGAGACTTTGTCTGAGGCATCATATACTTCATTGGGTACAAAGTTACATTATATTCAAGTGGCGTATTAGTTGAGCAAATATTTTATCAAAGCAGCAAATAATTCCTTGCTTGTCATCCGTACCAGAATATCCACCAACAGCTTTCCAGACACTATTAAGCCAGTTCTGCCACTCAAATACATTTACAGTTGTTCCTCCAATCTATTAAGTATTAATTTCTAAGTTTCAAGCCTGCACACCTAAACTACTCAAGAATCCTCTACTGACACAAGTTTTGACTTCCACTCAAACCACCTTTACTCAATTAGCCTCTGAAGGACAGTCTAAACGTTTTCAATATTAAGTAATCATGTTGATCCTTATGAATCACCTTTCCTCCTCTCATGAGAGTAATACAGGAATTGTTCACCACAACAGCTGATTATGGAAAATGCAGGTTGTATTAACCAAACTCTGGAAAAGTGCCTGTTCTTTTGCAATGAGCTGAGGAAAGAATCACTGAAAATTGGGCATGGGCAACTTCTACAAGTGATCCCTCCCTTATGCCTTGGCGTGCCATACCACAGTTTATCCCACAGGAGAGGGTCCCACAATCCTTAGAAATGGCTTTCTGCAGATTTGTCTGAAGTGGGCAAGTCACATTCTACCTGACCTCCTTCCGACAGTCTTTCTCTGGATGGAAACCAATGTATTTCACTTAGTTCTTGAGTTCCTCTTTTGGTATTCAAACCACTTTCAAAGGCAAAACCTAATGCCGTACTTGCTAGAAGATACTGTCTGACATCTTTTAAAGTACGCATTAAAATGCAATTTGTATTACTGTATTAATGTCATACATTTTATGTTTAATATTTGCTCCAATATTTCCCCTGAGTAATGAGACATTTATTAAGATCAAAGAACATTTCAGTTTTGTGTTATCTTTAATAGTCAACTGCCTAGGGAAAAGGAAGGAAGGAAGAAGAGCTGTTTGTCACAAAGTCCGTGTTCTGCAGTTGGGGCAACAATCACCTTACTGCTTTTACAGTACCTACTTGCCTTGTTCCAGCATTAGCAACATAACTGTACATTCCAATGGAGGAGAGGTAAAGGAGAAGCATTTCTAAAGAACATCTCTGTTTGCTCTGTTCTCCTAATTGGAGTGATTCCAACCAAAATTCAAAGATGATACAGGTTAAACCAGATTAGTGGACTAAATCAAACTGCAAGAAGCACCAGTTCAGCAGGTTCACTTCTTAAGGGAAAGGGAAACTGGGAAAGACTACATAGTGTACAGACATACTAATAACTTCTCATAGAAAAATAGCATTTAAAGGAATTCCTAAAATGCTCCAAAGATGGGATAGTTACCTGACAGGAATATCATCCCAACACTTACAACAGCAACACCAAAACATACAGATGACTCTTGATTGTTCTGCTGGGAAGGTGCACTAGCTTCACAGAGCTGGAAAAAGGTTTTCCAATAGTGGCCCAGTCCAGGTTACTGATACATCTAAAGTGGTTAAAATCAAGTCTTTTGCACATCTAGCCCCTGAGTAACACTTCTGTTCCTGGTTAAGTTACCTAGCCATGCGCAAATAGTTTTGGTTATTCTAAGTCTCTTTTTCCCTCCAGTTGTGTGACCTTATCCAATTCATCCAGAAACCTGACTTTTGATAATGTGACTAGATATGCAGAGGATATGTCTTCTGATTCTATGCAGGCCTAGCCACAGTTTCATGTTGTTATGGGAGGGATAAAACAGTCCCCTTATGTAGCCCATGTAAAACTTTTTAAAGGCAGGGCAGCACACAAATGCAATTAGTAATCAGTGAAACACATTTTCTTTCTATGAGTAAAATTCATGCTATGGAAGTAATTTTAGTTTTTGTGTGTTAGTGGTTATAATTTTCTGGATTGATGACTTCAGAAGTGCATACATGACCTGTTAAGCAAAAATAGTACTTGGTTAGGTAATATGAACCTGGGAATCTGTGTCACAACTGCGTAAGCCACAGTGTGAAAACTCTTTCCTCACTGTAAAATAATATTCTTCCTCAGAGCCAAGAAGCCCTTTGGGTTGGCTCAAAAATCAATGGATATGGAAGAGATCAATAATTTCTAAACACTGACAGAAGCAGATTGAGAATCAGAAACAAAATGGTCTTGGGCAGGCTTCTGAATGGAGACCTAAAAATAGGCCTATCTGAGAAAGAAATAGAAGTGGAAACCTAACATTTAACAAGAAGAATGCAGTATACTGGAATGACAGTAGACGTGCACAAGGAATAAAAATGCATAGTTTAAAACAAAAAGCCATGAGAAGAATTCAGGCTGCTGATACACTTGTGCAACCATCAGTCAAATAAGGAAAAAGCACCCCATTAAACAATAAGAACAGAGAAACATGACTAATCACAATGAAATTGGTCCTACATGAAAATACAGATAAATATTGAAAATAATCAAAATCCCCTACTCCAGAACAACACAGCAGTTTAGGGGCAATAATTTAACTATATTTTTCTGCATGCAGGTATTTTTTGACTTGACTGCAATGAATGTATCCCAAAACTCTTTAACTGTTTACATTTTTTAAATCAAATACTATAATAGTATGGTAAGGTACCATATTTGCCAGCATATAAGACGCACTGAAGTATAAGATGCACTCATTTATACACTGGAAAGTCCTATTTGCTGGCGTATAAGACACACCAGGTGTATAAGATGTACCCTATTTTCAAACAGTATTTTTCAGGGAAAAAATGAGCCTTATACGCCAGCAAATATAGTAAATACCAAGTCCCTCCCCAATATTTTAATATTCAAGGAAAATACCACATCTGAATAGGTGTGTAATGCTAATTAACCAAGTAACAGAGCACATAATATCAAAAGTCTATTTTGCTACCTTCCATGGGCCCTAACAGTAAGTGACACTATTCTTTAACTGGGCCACCAAGAGTTTCTACTGTTATCAAATAATACTGATAGACAGAATTACAGAACTACCCTTTTCATCCAGCTATTTAAAACCAGGGTTTGATGTTTGTCTTTTGCCACATCTTTCACAGTTGGGAATCCTGAGGAACCTGTGGCCCAACAGTTGGTGGTCATCAGCTCCCAACAGCTCTGGGCAGCTCTATCAATGCGTAAGGATTCTAGGCACTGGAATCCGACTAGCAACATCAGGGTAGATGAGCCAACACTATTTTATTCTTGAAGAAACAGAAGTAGAGAACTACATACAATTGCACGAGGATAACCTCCCTGGAGAACACCACAGAAGGCTAAACTGAGCTATATACACCTTACAATACTGTAAAGTACAATCTTTTCGTCAGACAAAAGAACAGTAAAAGCAGACATCTTCTGGCACTGCTACAATAATACCAGCCCATCCACCTGCCCTAAGGATATATTTAAGTACTATATAAGTACAAACATGTGTCTTTTAGACTTGTTAGAGAATCCAATACCAGCTTTCCTATCTTTTTGATTTATTGTTATTCTTGTCTTTTTGATTTATTCCTTTGGCTCAAGATGCAGAGCTTTCAATTCTAGTAACTGCTCAGATTGATTCTGGACACCATTGGCTGGCCAACTCTCAAACACACAGCACTTTTAAAAGATGAACTTTTATCCTCTGAAGAATGGTAAAGCTGCCATTCACTAAAAATTTACCATCATCTATTTTTAACACTTTGGAGTTTTGTGGTTTTACCACTTCCTTTCAGCTGCAACAGATATTTCAGGCGTCAGTAGTATCTGTGTAACAAGTTGTTGAAAATTCTACAGCTACTTGTATCAGGTTATTGTATAAGCAGTTTTGAAAGTAAAGCTGAAGAATTCAGTGCTATCTTCAATAGCAGTGTGTGTGTATGTGTGCACACTCACGTGTGCAAGTGATACAGCACACAACAGATGGAGATAATCATCTCTGAAAGGCAGCTGTAATTATATTCTATCAGGAGACCAAAGCTGGGAAATTCACAAAGGGAAGTAAACCCGCATTGTTTCCTTTTTCAGTCTTCTCTGGAATACAGGTATATATCAGTTAGTGAAGCTGATGTGTTCCTGGGCATGATTTCTTTAACAGAAAATCTGATACTAGAGGAAGAAATAATATGGAAAGAATGCAGATCCGCACCACAAGAAAATAGTTCAACATACTTTGGCAAACTTTTTAACCAAAATTAGCAATACGTGCACACAGGTCAGGTAACTCATGCATAAGTAAACAAAAAATTTTCACTTTTCTAGAGACCACCTGAAAACTTCTTCCAAAATGTATCCAGAGATGTTTTTCTTTCACCAACCTCTCCTTATCTTACGATTTCCATTGTGGTGGCCACACTTACAGATCTATGCTTAACATTCTGGGTGTAGTTGGTGAGGCAGACTTATCTGCTTTTCCCTTTTCCTCCTTGTTTTGGTTTCACGTATGGGATTCTGGAAGCCGCTGCTGTTTATCCTGCCTGTTGTAGGTGAGAACATATGATTGGCTAGAGGAGAATCCTATTCTATCACAGCTCAGGCTTTACTGCATTGCTTACTTCAGACATGCTTCTATGAAACAACAATAAATATCTGTGTTTCTCCAGCCCTTCTTCACCAGTGCTAATGCTGCTAAAAAAAACCTTCCATCTACAAAAAGAAAAAGGAGGAAAATGGGTGGGGTAGGTGTGAAAAAACTCTGTAAAAAGAAGTTTCTTTGTCAAAGGCTCTGTTAAGTGAGCTATGCCAGTATATACCTTCTATATCTTCCTACCTCACACAAACAAGCTATCATTTAAATAATACTACTATGATCAGCTATTTCCAACTGTACCTTTCTTTTCTTCAGACATTGATTATCGCACAAGATAGATGACTGATATCCTCTTGAATGAACAAGTATACAAGGAGGTAACATTCCCTTCCCTCTCATTTACCCTAGCAAAAGATAATTACCTCTACTGTCTCAACAAAAGCACATTTTACAACAGCAAGAAATGGAGAAAACTGCAGTCTGACACACCAAGAGAGACAAAGAGAATGAACTTTGAACTCTGGAATGCTGGCATCTTGGGATGTAGACACACCTCTCAGGGAATCTGACATGGGTCAGTGGATTTCCAGTTTGCAGCTGTGCCTATGTGCTCAAATGATGAGTAAGTACATTGAAAGAGATTTTTAAATAAGTGTTTCAAAAAGTAACAAACCTCCTGAAGCAGTGTTTCTGTCAAATCAAACCAACACCAGGCAAGTACTGCCCCTGGAACCTCCTGTCACTCAGAGGAGTAATATGCATAATGTATAAAGGTACTTACATAGAACAGAGATGGTCTGTTGGATCATCTAGCCAAGTACTGTCACAGACAGGAACTCTACAAAGTTTGAAGCAGGAGTTTTTCCAGCCCTATCTGGAGATACCACAGACTGAACTTGGGACATTCTACACTGAGGTTGGCAAATGCCACTGTCTTCAATGTCCAGGGCATTTTGGAGACCGCTCCCACCCAATACAACTTCCACCACTTTTTCCTCCATGAAACTGATCACCCGTATAAGAAGCAGATTCTCATTCTTTCTGCAGCTATTTTATACTGAGGAAATATCTTTTTCAAACCAGGAAGTAAACAGAAAGTTGTTTGCTAATTCACTTTTGGTAAGAATAACACCTTTCACGGATTTCAAACAGTTCATGGGACAAAACTGTCCCCACGTCCCAGGTGGAGGGGGCTGTTTAGAATTGTATTTTGGAAAAAAAAAGAGGAAAACTTTGAGAGGGTGCTGAGGGTCTTGAAAACAGCATATGCCCTATGGTCTGTACTTTCCTCACTGAGAGACAACCTCTGTATCAAAGATTTCTCCTTTAGAAGAATTAAGATTTACTGAACGAAAAGGACTCTGATCCATTGCTTGTGTGGACTGGCTTGAAATTATCTTGCGCCTATAAAATAAAGCCTCATCAACTCTAGTATCAATTTCCAATCCTTTCACTCTCACAGCAACCAAACCGCTGTTTCCCTTCACTGGCCTCACTATAAATATCATGAGTTTTAGTGTTTGCAATCTAGACAAAGAAAAGATCAGGAACACATCACAAAACTGAGAAGGGATTCCAGTGGGTCTTAAGTCAAACCATGCTTTTCAGAAGAGTGATTATGAGGTGGCTAAAAGTAGATCATTCAAAGGGCTTTAAAGTGCTGAGCCAAAGATACCTGTATTTCAAGTAAAACGTAAAACAGAAAGAGGACGCAGAAAAAAACCCTGAAATGATTATGCAGCAACTAGTTTTCTACAGATACTGCATTATTTCTGTTTTAATACTAAGAGATAGTTGGAGCAAGGGAATGACTGCTTGATGGAGGAATTGACTTCTTCTCCCCACCATGCTAGTGATGGGAAACCCTCCCCACTTCGCACTGATCTGCCCAATTCTAGTCCCACAATAATGAGGATCTGTTGGTTGACCACAAAAGGAGGTTTTCTCAAGAGGGGTGTGGTGAGGGTGACACCTTTTACCAAAGGGGATGGTTTGGGGTCCCTACTTGATACAATGAACATTATTATGCAGCTTCACATAGACAAGAAGCCTGATTGTACTTTTCACCTTAGTCTGGTGTTTTAGTATGTAAGCACCTACTTTCCAGTGAAGATATTTTGGTCTAGCTAGAAGAGGTGAGGAAGAGGAAGTGATTTTACTATGATCTTTTGTCTTTCTCAGACTTTCTACAGGGAGAAGACTTTTCTTCTGAACAGTAAAAATGCCTTTCTTTAGACCTTTGCTATGTAAGCAATAGGGCTGAAGCTTCATTTTCACCCCAGAGAGAATACATGTATCAGCCTAGGGAAAAGGTCAGCCCAGAGACAATGCCTTGTGTCACTTGGGAATGTGACATGCCACCAGCTATGAGATTATCCCAGCTCCCCATCAGCAGGAAGGGCATGTGAGCTGTTCTCCTCTGTAAAGCACTAGTTGCACCCATTAATCACCATTTTTAATGCTAGTGGCTTAGGCCAGTCATAATACCACACAAATCTCTTACGGAGGGCAGCAGAAGCTCCAAGCCCCAACTCAGAATAAGGGGCTTCAGGTAATTTGTTTCCTCTTCTGCAACTTCAGCATGGCTTGCATCTGTGTTTTCCCTTCCTACTTCTCTATGGAACCTACTTCTATTGAGCCATTTTGCATGATTACTTCCTTTTTCTCTTTCACAAACTACTATTATTTCTTCAGGGGCTTCAAAAAAGTCATTCTTGCAAATATCAAAACAGCACCAGATCCTATGCTCTGGCCATTTTCAAGACCATGCCTTTCTGTTACAAATTAAATAAACAAATATTCAATGCAGGGTTTCCATCTATTATAAATATCCAGATAAACCTGCAGCATAACATCTTTATCAGAACTGACTGAATATCCTACTGAAGTGAGATAGCTTTCAAGTTTCACAAAGCTCTTCCTGGGTTCAAGCACTAAACTAAAAAGAAGGAAAAGAGAAAGGGAAGATGCTTGCTGATGTATATTTAGCTTCTCTTCCTGTTCTGATCAATTATTGTTTAAACAGAAGCTAACTTTAAAAAATGATTTGGTTAAAAAGAAAATCCAGCAATTATAAACTAGTTTTGAACATGTTCAAAATACATACTAAACAGAAACATTAATACAACTTTCTACAAGCATTACTCCTATAAAATGAACACATTATGGATATCTGATTGGTGAATAATTTCTATTTTTTAAACATGCACTTTGCACACACTAAAGTTATGTTCCTCAGAAGTCTCATAATTCGACAACTAAAAAAATGTAAAATGAATTTCAATCCCCAAATATTCTTTAGGAAGAACATGGAAGAACAGAAAACACAATTTAACTTGTTTCAAGTATTTTTATTTTTTGGCCTCTCCAAGGAGTATAAATCCTATTATATAACCAGTGCAGCCACTTTTGCACTATCTCAAAAATACACAAAAAGGCAACTGGCAGGCAGATCTTTAGTATATTTATTCAAAAGGAGGTCCTCCTTTGTTTAATAGAATTGACTTCCAAATAAGCATACATACAACTGCAGCTGAAACAATGATTTTAAAAAAAGGATTAGAAGTTACAGAGGCTACCAGCAGTAGTCTAAATAGGCTACTGCTAGGCAGCTAAATAGAACTTCCATGTTCATAAGAAATTTACCCTCTGCATATCAGATGCTGGGGAGAAAAAAACAACAGGAAACAACTGTAACACCAGTGATAGATAAAAAAGCTAAACTTTGTCAGATTTGTTCTGAACTAGCACTGAAATGTTTTTGAGATGTGTACCGGGAACTAAATATATAACAATTTCATATATAACTATGAGTGTGATTTAGTGGTTTGAATACTGGACTATGACCCTAGAGACCAGGGTTCGATTCCCCACTCAGCCATGGAAACCCACTGGATGACCATGTGAGCATTACATACTCTCAGTCCCCAGAAACACTGTGACAGGGTGGCCTCAGAGCTACCGTAAGTCAGAAATGACTCGAAGGCACAAAACAACCATTATTGTTGTTGGAATTAACTACTGCAGCCTAGGCTGAAACGTCTGTAAAATATAATCTCTTCTGTAAAGTAAATTGATTTCAAATCTCTTTTTAGAAAAGGCTATGCTCAAAATACCAAATTTTAATGAAGAGTAATTTCATTTCTCTTGCTGCTGCTAGGTTGCTTCTTCCTTTCCCTTCCTTTTCATTTATCTGAGATGCACCTTTATTTTTCTTATAAAGATATTTGAGGTACACAAAATGACTTAAAATACGTTGTTTGATTTTTTTTATAATGTTCATATACTCCTGTCATACAGAATGGCTTTGTTTTTCAAACAAAGAAAGAATGAATTATATTTCTGATGAACCTGCTCTGGATATAACTTCTTGGCTCTGAGTCTATCTACACATTGATTTGACACTTTCCTGCTACTATTATTGTGTGTGTGTACATGCCTTCAAGTTGTCTGTCAGTTTATGGCAACCCCACAAATTTTATAGGGCTTTCTTAGTTGAGGAATACTGACAGGTGGTTCTGCCAGTTCCCTCCTCTATGTATTCATTGGTGATCTCCCACCCAAGTACTAACTTGATTCTGCTTAGCTTCCAAGATCAGATGGGATCTGGTATCTTTAGGGTATTTAGGCCCTATGTTACTCGTAGTACCTTTAAATCACTTTAAGTATATATTGTTTCTGTGTAAACCACAGTTGAACAAAATTATGTTTTATAGGCCTTCTATAATATTCAAAATGGCATAAGTAAATAAAAGAAAAGATTTTATTTCCAAAGGGAAAGTCTCGCTTCTTTGTTATGGTGTACTTGGTCACAAAATGAATGAGTTAATTCTTTAAAAAGCATCCTGAATAATTGTTGTAGAATTATAACATTTTGTGGATAACCATATGCTACCTCGGAGCAACTAGAAAAACTAAACTTCAGAATCAGAACCATATTTAAAATCTTTTGAATGCCATGAACCTGAACCAAATCCTAGCATACAGACATCCAGTTCAAAATAACCAGTAGTGGTTCAATAGGCAGAAAGCTCAGGAGACTTGTTCCATGGTGGTAAGAATGGACTATTCTCTGCACTCTGCAAAATGAATGTCTTCCATATCATGTAGCATAATATGGTCTATTTGCTGCTATACTATAACTGGCTTTCCTCCTCCAATACTAGTCAAAAAAGTCCTGATTCTCCTAAATGAGAAGTGACCAAATTGCTACTTTAGGCCCCCATGCAGCCTTTGAGTCCTACTTTTCTGGGCCAAGAAGGCCCCATGAGTCCTCTCAAAAAAACAAAAAAAAAATCTTCCCAATTTTCATTTTAGATAAGGCCATTTTTAGGACATCCATGTTGGAAAATGGAGCAAAGGAAAAGAGAAGCATTTAGGTTTTCTGGAGGGGGCAACCTGCCAGAGAGTCTGTGGGGAAAACTGGCCTTTTCCCCCTCCACAGTTGCCCACCTGTGCCCTAAAAAAGGGTTTTGATCCAGATATTGCTGCTACTGAATTTTTTTTTTTATTTCCCTCTTCATACAGTTCCATATATCCTACAAAGTTTGCTCTGTGGGTTTGGGAGGTATTCCAGAACAAGTGAAAGTGAAAGCTGTGGGGGAAGGGAGAATCAGTGAAAACCAGGTCCCCACCTTTTCCATTAAAGGACTCGCCTGCTAGATCAAACATTCTTTCACAAACAGAAAGAATCTTTCCTTTCACAGAAGGAAACTCCTGGATGCAATCCACTGAATTTTACAGAGAACCATTGGAAAAAAAGAGATATTTAAAACAATGCTGTTCATTAAGCACAACAATAAAGCTAGGATGACGGAGAGGAAGGGGAGCCATGGATCTAGAACTGTTTAAATTGGTTCTTCTGTTTCCCATGCTTACTCAGACCCAAAGTACAAACCTGTCTTCCTCCAGTACTAACAAAGAAAAAATAAATCTAATTGAACATGAGGCATAAATTCAAGATATTTATGTTTCAATAAAAATCTGAGGTAGTTTAGAGGATGACTTTGAATAATTCCTTAGTGCAACTTTTGCCCAAGCCAGTGTTTTTAATAAATTTTGAAGCATGGCTCATAATCTTTGATCATTGGCCATGCTATATGGGGAAGATGGAGATTCCAGTCCAGCACATGTGATGGGGGCTGGCTTGAGGAAGCCTGCCTTTTTGTGTTCAGAATTCCAGAAAGCAAGGAAGGCTTGCTCCAGCAAGGGCTTACAACCATATCGACATATTGCTTAATATAATAAGTAATTCGTTGTTTTTGCCTTTGTGTGCAATTCTCTGTAAACAAAAATAATACTCAAGATATTTTAGCAGCAGAACTCTGACACTGAAATATTACACTCACCCTTCAAAAATCAGAGTGCAGATCTCACCAGACCATTAGCTAAATGCTGTACCCAAATAATCATTACCAGCTCATGTGTCCTGATATTTCAAAAAGCTTGCAGATAAGCTATTGTATGGCTGAGAGGCAGAAAATGAAGCAGCAGCTCCTTAGATGCAAACTGCAAACCAAAAACAAAAGCAAAACAGATGGAGTAGCAAAAATCCCTTTAAAAGAAAAGAGAGACCCAGCAAAAGAGGCCAAGAAACACAAAGAAGGTTCACAGCACTAAAGCTGGAGTCTTGTAGTTCTGAACAGCTAGTACTAAGAATTATCACATTCCCTCTCTTCAGCACAGGCAAAACTTAAGATGAGGTGTTAGCACCTAAAATGTTGAAAGTTTTCACAGTTCTGCCTTACAAATATTTGTAATATATGTTCTTGTTTTCACAACTGAACATGGACAAGCACCTTTTCTATTTCACACATTAAGGGCATGCATGCAATGTGCATTATCTCATTGCAAACTGAAGACACACCAAAGTATCACAACCATTTGTAGTTCCCTGTCACAGGCGCTATGTATAGCATTTCCCAACATAACAATATATTCTATTAAGCTCTAACATATAAAGTGGTGCTCAGTTGGTTAATAGGAAATACGTAGGGTCACTAGCTGAGATAGTGTCTGAAAAGTGAATGAAGACTTTCCTCCCTTCACTGCTTCTCCTTTGAAAGTCATAACAATTATTCTTCTGGGTCCCAAGCAGCTTCACCAGCCTTTCGGCTTTCTTCCTTATCCCCACCCACTGTGAAGAGTCACTATCCAGCTTCCATTCTTGTTTTGCCAGCGTGCTCTGAGCCAAACTTATACCACTCATTAATGCCTGACTATGCTTTGTCATAAAAAGCAGATCCAGAAGGGGACCATTTTCAACTTTCTCCTAATAACCACTGGCTAATGTCAGCCTGATTTCTTAAATTTGGCTGATTCAACCAGGAGGAGTTGCTGACTGTTAAACTTGATCACTAAAGGCCCTGGGAAGCAAGGAAGCATGAACCTCTGAAAAGCATGACTGAAACTGGGAAGATTTAGCAGTTAACAACCTAGAGCTCTCTTTATCATTCACCTTTATTTCCTTTTGTGAAGCCTTTACTGTATCAGCCTAAAACTATTTGTTCCATGCTGCCTGCTAGATGTTAAATATTTTATTGGGCACAGTAAACTGCCCAGAGAACACTGTTACTGGACAACACATGAATTTAATCAATATATATATATATATAACAATTGTCATAACCATGTAATCTCTTAGCCATCACCAATGTTACCCTCCTCTTTTTCCCTCTCTGCTTTTGCCCTTTAACTAGGTTCTAAACTGAAGATACCATCTGATAACTGATATACTGTATTCAGAAAAAATGGTAAATAAAACAGTTTGCCTTATAACAGGAAACATAATTCGCTTGTTTCTCATAAAGCTTCATTTGTTTTGCAATTCTAGTCACTGTTTTAATATATTTTGACAGTCCTGATTCACATCCCTCTGTTCTCAACTAAAATAAGAGCAGACGGAGAAACAGAAACACTTACATTAAGAAACTGTATAAAACTCAAAGTACAGTCCTGCTAAGCAGCACTACGAGCAAGTGGTGAGCCACTTAATACGTTCACTGGCATGACTATACCTGTTCTTTTGCAAAATGCCACAACCTGTATTACTTTCAGCCCAATGATATGAAAAGCTTGAAAATACAAAATTTACCAGAGAAGTGCCAAAGTGAGAAGCTGTGGTTCATATTTTACACTGTGCTTTGCTAAGGGGTTTACTAAACTACTGTTCTTCTCATATAACAAGCACATCTCCATAATGCTTCCATGAAACTGTGGAGACAGCATTAATTCCTTATGTGGTCTGAATGATACATGCATGTGTTATGGGAATATTACATTTGAACATTATGAATGGAAGTAAGTTTAGACAGTTAAATAAAATTATTCTTTCTGCTAATACAATCACAATAAATGTGATTGTTATGTGGAATATACAGTTGTCACCTTTCAGTAATTTGTTTTATTTTGATTCTTCTAATATATGGACTTTTGCATTTATTTTTAGAAAAATCAATTTTTGAATGTAAAAAGGGAACAAAAAAACATACTAAAAATTAATGTGCACCTACAGCGACTATCAGTGACAACTAGTGTTATTGTGTTGGTTGTATGTAACACAACTAGTATTATTGTATTCACAAACACACATACCTATGCTACTCTTGTGAGTTTTCACGTTTACTTCTTATGACATTTCTTTGCCGAATACAAGCTCTGATGAATTACAGCAGGAATAAGTAGGCCTCCAGAGGATATTGGACTATAGCTCCCATTAACCCTGATAAATGGCTGTGTTATCCAGAACTAATGGGAGTGGCAGTCCAACAACATCTGGAGGCTCACACATTCCTGATCTCTATTATGTAGTACAGGTATGAGTTTATTCTTCCAAAAATACATTGTAAACAAAAACCAGTGTGACTTATAATTAAGCTATTCAGTAGGACTTAGAAAAATTAATTCCAAATGCTATGAAGTCATGAAACTCACTCAGCCAGTCACTACCTCTCTTAATTTAACTCACAGAATTGCTGGGAACAAACAACTGCAAGGACAGAAAGCCATATATGATGCCATTGGTATCTTGGAAAAATAAGAAAGATGTGTAATAAGTAAATAAAAAGGTAATGGGGGTGCCCAAGGGGTGATGTGGGTGTTCTCAGCTATAAATTGCCTCGTTCCACACTGGTGACTCCCTTACTTTCCAGAGTCAGTTTTCTGAGGTAAACAGCCATGACTGATGCCTTCCTCTCTATTTCTGCCAACAATGGTGCATTCTCTTTCTCCTGTGACTGAACACATAGCCATATAGCTTTAAAAACAAAGAGAAATAAGGAGCAGCTAGATGGTAGCTGTCCCTCTTCACCCAAGACTACACATCTCCCATAATGTGAGGAGTAGATATCATGCTATGAAGGAGTATTTTAGTAAAGGAAAATAATGTGACTAGGGCACGTGTTAACTGAGGACATGGGAAAGTCTTAGCAAATAGCCTTTTGAGTCTTCTTTCACTTCCCTATGCCTTGGGTTTTCACCCAGTATTATGAGCAAAAGGCATCTTTTTACCCATCTGAAGACCCTTACAATTCTCAAACGAATTATCACATCGTATTTTGTACCTGAACCTTTCACTTGGTGTTTTATAATATGGGAAATTCTGTGTCAGGAACGCAAGCAGCTCTCAATCACGGGATGACACAAGTAATAGCAATATAGCAATAGCATGTATTTCTATACCGCTTATCAACTGAGTGTTATCTAAGCGGTTTACGATGTATTTTAGCTACACGGAGGACACACTGCACACGAGCAACAGAGATTGTAAACCTTATGTTGCAGGATTAAGATTTTAGCCCAAATTTCTTCAGTTTAAGCAGCAGTAATCTGTTATAAATGTATAATGCATTGGCCAGTCATGCTAGTATACAATACCCTTAAGCTCCCTGCATTTCACCTAGAGGGACAGACAAGTCAGAATCAACCGCTTGCTTTTTCCATTATTACTAGCTGTCCGCAATCTTGCCAACTATACTCTAAAATAGTAACTGCCGTACCTTAAAAAAAAAAAAATTCAATTACGTCATATAACCACTGCCAAGTACACAAGACAAAAAACATACCCGGCTAACATCCCACAATAACTTAAGCCTCTGAGCACCAAGGGGAAAACTAAACAAATAAGCCTCAGGAGAGATGAAGCTTCAGAATAAATTGTACGGAGGATCTCAGGACTCCTTTTGGGAGGGGAAATATGAGAAGACAGTCAACCTCCCGTTTGCTCTGGACAAATTTTAGCCTACGCTAGAGCAGAAAAAAAATAAATCAAAAATGTGATATACACATACACAAAATAATAAAATTAAAAAGGAAAAATAACAACAGGTCAGAGCTAGAAGGCTAAAAGGCAACAGGAAGATGCCAAATGAGGAAAAGGGCAAAAGGGCAGGAAAGAGAGATGGAGAGAAGGAAGGTGGAAAAGTGGCAGAAGACAGAAAGGCGAGATGAAAGGCTGACCCAATGAGAAAACAACAACACCTCGAGGAGGAGGCGAAGCACACACGAGAAAGCGGACATCTAGGGAAAATAGAAGGGGTCCGGTGTACCTCCTTCTCCCCCTTCCTCTTGCGACTTTTCCTGCCGCAGAGCCCCTACCCGTTGAGACAATCTCTCCCCCTTTCTCTCTCTCTCGCCGTTTCCGCACTACACTGTTATAGCGCTATTATTCCACCTTCCACATCCTATGGAATCCTGGGGTTTGCAGTTTAGGGAGGGGCCCAGGATTCCATAGGAGGTTGAAAGTGGAATAACAGCGCTGTAACAGTGCAGTGTGGAAACGGCCTCTCTCCCTCACACTCCTCCTTCCTCTCCGGCCCCAGGCCCGACTCTCCCCGCCCCCGCCGCCCCCCTTCGCCGCCCGCCCCCCCTCACCCCGGGACTCCAGGGGCGCCTCCGAGGCGGGCGACGCTCACCTGGACAGGTGCTTCAGGATCTGCTTCTTGATGAGCCCCGCCATACCGGGCCGGGGACACGGGACGAAGGCGCTCTAACGCCCCCAGTGCCCCGTCATGCCCTCCTTCGCCCACCCCTGCCGCTGCTCCGGCCGCCTCCCGCCATCTCCGGCCCCTCTCCGCCCGCCTCCCAGCCTCCGCCAGAATCCCGGCCACCACCGCGGCCAAGTCCGGCAACGGCACCCCGCTCCCCACCCTCCGGCAGAGGCGGAAGGAACGCGACAGTGTAACAGCGCCCTCTGTTGGCTCATAGGGGGAGGAGCGGCCGCGGCAGCCTCCTCTCGCCTTGGTTGGCGGCGGGGCCTACGCAGCTCCCGTCGTTCTAGGCGAGGGTTGGCTTGGGGAGGGCACATCGACGGCATTTTTTAAAACAAAAACAGTATTAACGGGACTGGTTTTTATCATCTAAGCGTAGCTCAGAAAGAGCTGTGAGCACCACATCTTAAAAGGCCGCTGCCACGCTGGAAACCGGGTAGAGGAGGGGAGCTTATCCACACTTCTGCACTACACAATATAACACTATGATCCCACTTTAACTGTCATGGCTGCACCTCATGGAATTCTGGAGTGTAGTTTGGGGGACATAGAACTCTCTGGCTGAGAATTCTAAATGCCCCCCCCCAATACTGCATATGCCAGGATTCTATTGGATGTTGCCATCAGGGTGGGATAATTCTGTCATGTGAAAGTAGGGAAACCAAGGCCATTTCCGCACTAGCCAGTTATAGCGCGATGATTCCACTTTCAACCTCCTCTGGAATCCTGGGGTTTGCAGTTTGGGAGGGGCCGGCCGGCCCCTCCCGAAACTGCAAACCCCAGGATTCCAGAGGAGGTTGAAAGTGGAATCATCGCGCTATAACTGGCTAGTGCGGAAATGGCCCAGAAGAAGTGTATCTTTGTCGTTATTTCCAGTCAAGTTGGCTTTGACTTGTGGGACCCCTGTGAAGGCGAGATCTCCGTGAGCCCTTGTCATCAACAGCCCTACTTTTTTGATATGGATGTGGTTTTTTGTATATGTGTTTTTTATGAAGTGATTGTAAATTTGAATAAAGAATATTTTTTAAAAAAAACAGCCCTACTTAGGACTTATAAACTCAGGGTCATGGCTTTTCCTTTTTGAGTCCATCTGTAATGTGGCCTTTCACTTTACTGGGCATTATCATTTTTTCCAATGCTTCTGTGCTTCTTCAGAGTTGTTAGCATCAGACTGAATTACTGTTTTCACTCCTTTCTCAAATAGTCTTTAACATATAGCACAAGAACTCATCAAGGATAGTTTTGGTTTCTCCAGACCTAATACTGAAGAGGGGGAGGATAGTGGAACAATAAATTGACCAAGTTAAGTGGGAAGTTGCATTTCTTTGAAGATATGTATACGAGAGGTAAGGATTCTGAGACCTAGAATATTCCTGCTTCCTGATGGGTTGTGAGGAGTGGGGGAGGAATCAGTTGCTAGCCACATACCTTTGATGGAAGATAACATAAGTGAGATTGCATCTTATGCCTTATCTAACTTAGTCCTGTACAATTGTGTTGCTTTAACTTGTTAATACAGAACTGCCACACCAGGTCATATACACAGTTCTGTTGACAAAGTACCTTCTTGCACAAGTAACCGTCAGCTACATTTCAGATTAGGCAAGTATGGCAGGAATTCTTTAGGAAATACTGAAGATTGCATTTCTGGCCACATGCTTTAGTGTTTAAAGAAAGCAAACATGACTCATTTTAAAGACAGGCCACACGCTACCTCTAGGAAGGCATGGGATGCCAATGATTCATGACTGAGTTTCCACACTGAGAACAAGTAATCATGCATACCTCAGATGAAAGAACCTAAGTACTGTCCAAAGCTCAATAGCTTTAATGACTGCATCTGTCCACATAAAAGCATGGGTGGTGGCCCTTCAGTTTGACCCTTGCACAATCAGAAGCTGTTCATATGATCATTTGCGCTCCACAATCCCAATTCAGAACGGAGTGCAGGGGCATAAACTGTGTGGCCCTTCAGATGTTATGGAACTGCAACTCCCTGCACCTCTAGTCAATATAGCGAATAGTAGGTATACTGTGAGTTGCTGTCCGAGAACATCTGAAGGGCCACACAATTCCCACTGATGATACAGTAGTGATTTTCCACTTTTCCAGTGTCAAGGTTCCAGCCCATCTGTAATAAATTTCCACTTTTCCAGTGTCAAGGTTCCAGCCCATCTGTAATAAATGCCTATACAACAGTACATCCCTTCAGTTAACAAACAAATCACTGATGGTAACATCTGGCTTGATGTTTTGGCTCCTGTTGTGAAATTCATCAGGAAGGGAACCAAGTGAATTTACAGTTTGCTAAATGGATTTACATTCTGTATTAGCCAACAAACTGAGGAATAGTGGGATGTTATTCACATTGTTGTTGTTGTTGTTGATGATGATGATGATAATTTTAATTATTTATAATAATAAATTATTATAATAAATAAACAACAACACTTACTACTACTACTATGATGATGATGATGATGATGATGTCCCACTCTGGGAGAAGAGGCATATAAATAAATAAGATAAAAATATTGAGAACACATCTACTCTTACAAAATAGGTTTTTAACTCCCCTTCAGCATAAAATCTCTCTTGGTATTTCAGATGTAGAACATGCTTGAAATACTTAAATGAACTGAAATATTTGTATTGTGAATTTGAAGAAAATAATTACTTTAATAGAGGGACATTTCCAGGTGGTCTTAGGGACATGCATATTTCACATATGATTGCAAAAAGAAACACGCATCTGTCAGTGTAATTTCATTTCCTTCTCCCTTAATTCTCACTCAGCCCTCTAGGAATATGGGGGGAGCAATTTCACCAAATTTGCAGAGTTGTTGTAAGCTAAAGAGGTAGGGTATTCCCCCCCCTAAGAAATTAATAATGATGAGACAGTACTTCCAGTTTTAAAATAGCTCCCCTACCCATGAGGGACATGGTGGAAATTGTTCGCTTGCCTTCTGGAGGGCACAAGGGAATTTTAAACCATTTTTTAAAAAACTGAATCCTATCCACCCACAACTGGGGTGGGAGATGCAGGACCCACACTGGAGGGGGTTATGTGACCCATGAGGGAGAGATGTGACCCACCCCTGCATTCAAGTATCAGCAATTAGATGATGCTCCGGGATCACTGGGATCCATCAAGCTCTCTCTCTCTCTTTTTTTTTAAGTGCAGCTTTTTACACAGATAGCTTACAGATCTGTCACTAGCTCCAATTCTTTTTACCCTTTTCTTCTCCATCCACAGGTTGGATGAGATCAAATCAAGGCACTTTAAATCAATGAGTTAACTCACCAAAGAAAACTTTCCAATTTAAACCATTGATAAAGATCCCCAGATAGTTTATCATTATTTCTTGAACAATGGGACAAATTTGATCAGTAATTTACAACTCAATAGAGCAGTTTACAATATAGAAGGGAGCAGAAACTCTATGAAATTCAGGAGTTGCCATAAGTCAACAGGCAACTTGAAGCGTGTGTACACACACTGTTTTGAGTAATTTTTTAACATAATATATGACAGGGTTTTTTAACTCAATGAACCAATTTCTTCAAAGCATTCTCAGACTTCTCATACTTAGAAAAAGCCATTACATTTCTCTTCCTCTGTGATAGTGTGAGGGCCCTTTTCCTATGCTGCCTATCTGTCTTAACTCCTCTGTGTTGCTTGGCCTACCTTAACATATACAAGCACAGTCTCTCTCAGCCTGTGTCTTTACTGTCAGTAATTCCATGTGTACAAATAACAGAGAGCCAGTGTGATGTAGTGGTTTGAGTGTCGAACTATGACCCTGAAGACCAGGGATTGATTCCTTGCTCAGTCATGAAAACTGACTGGGTGATCTTGAACATGTCACACACACTCTCAGCCCAAGATAGGTTCACCTTACAGTTGCCATATGTCAGAAATGACTTGAAGGCACACAACGAGTGACAGAGCTGCGGACACATTGTAAGACACTGTTAAGTAGATTAGGTACCATGTATGTGATTAGATTGATTTAATTATTTTTAAATAAGACAAAGAGAAAATTATTTTATCAAAGATCAGATTTAGATTTTAAAATCAATTTAAAACAATAGGCCTGTCCAATGTAGGTTTTTTATCCAATCCTGCACCAGCTTCCACAGCAGCACTTCTTCATTTCATCTCCCCATGTGGCAGATCTCTCTATTCTGGAAGATCCCCAACATTCCAGAGCATATCTGGGTACTCAGGTAAGTGGTCTGTAATGGGAAGAGGGAACCTATTCTACCAGTAGTGCCCATTCTGCTGGTGGAAGAACATCATTTGACACACTCTATAGAAGGGAAATGATAGCAGAGTAAGAAGTGGAGGTAGGAACACTGTTTAAAGAAAGGGAGCCTCCAAGGCAGCTGATCACTAGAAATAACAAGACTAGGAATATTGAGGGCAACATGCAGGGGGAAGTAATAGCATTGGGGTATAGAAGAAAAAAAGTGTGCTGCTCTGGATGAGGGAATGTAGAACACCACTACCACTGGCAGAGTGGAGAAGGTGAACTGTTCAGAAAGAAGAAACATAAGCTGTGGCTATAAGTCTTGAAAAATCTGGTATGAAATCCTTAATTTTCATGTACTAGGCTTTGTCCGTGAGATGAAGACACTGCAACTGTGCCTAACAAGGACAAGTATTTTATTTTAACAAAGCACAAAAAAAATGTATTTGAGAAATACTACAAAGCATTAGTTCAACACACCTTTTCCTCCCCCTCCCCCCACTTTGAGCTTGTGATTTAAAAGCAACAGGTCGCTTCATGTTTTTTGCCAATGTTACTCCCACAGCTGTCTGTCACAGAAGGTCATACATCAAATCAGTGTGACTGCACTTCCACCTTATCTGTCTGGACGAGCCATTCCTGGTCTGGTTGGCACCATCATGGGTCTGGCTGGAGGTCTCATCATCGGTGGCCCTGGCATCATTGGCATATGCCCTCCCATAGGTGGTCTCATTCCTGGAGCTATAGCAAGCAGAGCATATTTGAAGTTTAAATTAGGCACCCACCCTTTTCCAGCCAAATTCATGACAATTTCTACAAAATTTGGTCTATAAAAGGACACCTCCATTTCTCAGAGGAAGTTTCAAGGAGAGAACCTTGCTAGACAATAACTAAGTTTCCAAGGAAGCAGTAAAGGTGGTGTGTAACTTGAGAAAGCTTAATTGTATATGGTTTTTGCACTTCTCACTACACAATCAAGATACTTCCACTTGTTCAAGATGGGAGGTGCTGATTTTAGAGAACTCTTCATGCATCTACAACACTTTTATATACTTCCCCACACTCCCAAGCAGCCCCTACAGACCGGTGCGCTTTCAAAAGGCACATGGTGATTAATACAGATGGAAGACGGGAAAAGCCCACTTCCATAAATAGACTTATTTTGCGGAAGGGTACTGGGACAGAAGCCATTGTTTTGCCTATCAAACCTAGATAATACTTTCTAGATTAGATGTCCACCAAATGCTGATAAGGCCACAAAGGTTCCAAAAACTGCCCAAGAGTTTGCTATTCCCTTGCAACTCACTATGTGGGTCTTTCAAGTGAATATTAAGTTGCCATTTCCCACCCTATTATATATATATATATATATCTACTTGTATTTGACATGATAGCATTTATGAAAACCACTTAACTCAGAAGCTCTATGCACGTGTTTATATGTAGGGCTATAAATGAACAGTATTGTGGGCATGCACATAAATTCTACCCCTGAATTTCCACGTGAATTCAGAAGCAGGATAGATTTTCACATGTTCAGCATGAAGATCTGAAGAGTGCTTTGTAACTATGTTCAGCAGTCTGGTCATACAAGCTTTTAAACCACATTCAGCTGAATATAGTTAAAGGGCCCGGGTTCAGGTATTCACTATCAATGTATGAAGTTCTCACACCCTTCAGTGTGCACAGTGGAGACTGGGGTGTGAGGTGTACATGCAAGCTCACGTCTCTACTCTTGGTTTCAACTCTAAATGTGAGCAAGCAACATGGAAGGGGAAAAAAAGGCCTTTTCTGCTCTACACTGTTAATCGTGCTATTATTCCACTTTCAACATCCTGTGGAATTCTGGTGTTTGCAGTTTATTGAGGCCAAAGAGCTCTCTGGCTGAGAATTCTAGATGTCCCTCCCTAAACTGCAAACCCCAGGATTCCATAGCATGTTGAAAGTGGAATAATAGTACTATAACAGTGTAGTGCGGAAATGGTCCAAATGGCTTGGGAATACCTGATCCCTGCAAGGTAATCAGACACTGTAAAGTATCAGTCACTTTGTCTGTTCTGCCACTGCAATAGACTGGTTTAAGATACCATGGCTAAAGCTTGGTTTGGGAATTATTAAAGCCTTTCTCCCTTTCCTTGTTTGCCCGACCAAGCACTGTTTGGCATAACCCTGAATGAGATAAACAACCATTACAGCTAACCACAAAAGGTTCCTAAACATAGCTTGCCAATCCATTTCAAATCACAATTTACAGGAAGCTCTTGGTAGCAGTAAAAAAATCAGGAAGAAAGTGGAGGAAGGTACCCATCAGCCTGAAGAACACTTATAATCAAATGATGTTCTGGCCATATTTCCATTGGGGCAGTGTTATGCACTCCTTTAGCCCTTCAATTTCCAGCTAGCACTATTGCTTTTCACTCTGGATTTCAGCGTTCTGCCCAAGTTGCTTTGGGCTGTGAGTCACACCCTCTAAAATTTTAACAGTTTTATTTTTATTGCTAGGGAAGGCCTAATAATGCTTTCAAAGTCAGTGTATCAAACAAGGGAGGAGAACCTCTTGTGCACAGGCCTAATCTGGCCCACAAAAGACTCCTACCATGTATACAAGCTCATGTTGGCCTTATTTAGAATCCAGGGGTGTTATGCATGGAACTGAGTTCAAGTTCACAGTCCAGAAAGGTTTTCTATAGAATAGGAAATGTGGTTTGCAGCCCTGGAAGGTTCTGCACTCAGGCTTATTTCTGAGAAGACACGTATAGAACTGTGCTGTGTTTTGCATGCCTGAAAGCTGTTGTTTTTGGGCTAATTGATGCAGTTTACATCGTTTGCTTTGTCCTTGGCTCCAGCAACTGGTGGAATGCTACATCCCAAGACCATTCCTAAATTAGAATTTTGGGCCAAAAAATCTCCCCATCCCTGGCATGAAGTGTGCCTAAGAACAAGTGAAAGGATCACTACCTCTTTAGAATAAGAAAAGTATGGCTAAGATCCTGCTTGAAGCTTGTAATACATAAAGTTCTGTCATATAAAAATGCCCAGTTACCAGAGAAAGAAGGTGAAAACAACTAGTTCAACAGTAGTGCCAGGAAGCTTTTTTGGCATACCACCATAGCCAGTCAGTGGCTGCCTGGATTTGGGGAGGGGGCACCCAGATGGTGTTGAGAACCCACTGTACTACCAGCCAAAACTGTTGTGTCATGAAGTACTGTATACATTTTTTTTTTGCAATGTCAGAAAAGGTAGATGCACTACTGTAAACTTCAGTCACACTAGTGTAAAAACCCCAAGAAGATTCAAGCATACCTCCACCCTAGTTCTACTCTTGATCTCATCCAAGAAACACAATAAATCAAAACAAGGGTAAAAATACTAAAGACATTTCAAGACATTTATGGACAGCATGAGAAAAACAGCAAGATACAAAGCAGTTTTTAGTCTAAAGCTCTTCCCTTCACTAATACATATAGTAATTATACCTCAGTGTGATAATTTGCAGCAGTTAGGGTCCCACATCCAAAGTGAAGCTGCTTTCAGTTCAATTATTCTGAAAAAGATTTCCCTCTGCCCTTTTCTTCTGTGTCTAAGCTTTCTTTCCTTTTGAAGCCAGCACAAGTATGCCCTTATGTCTTTTTCTCGGGAATTTCTACTGCTCGTCCCACACCTTATGAGTTCCCGAGATCTTCCTTTGCTAGTGCTCAGTACAAACCTTGGTCTAAGCACATCGCCAGAAAATTGCCACAATACAGAAGAATTAGCCTGCTTAAGTCAGAAAAGGCAGAGCTCACTGTCATGGGAACACAGATACTTGCATAGTGGAAGTGAATCCTTGAAAAATGATGAGGCTGAGTGTAGCATAAAAAAGAAAATAAGTGACTGCTAGAGATGAACTCAACAGACTTTTAAATAAATATCTCACCTACCACCTTCATTATTGTGTGTTTTTATTTCAGGCCATCTGTATGTATATATAGGTATGAGAATATGTGCATAGAAGCCTCTCAAAAACCTATGTAAATAAGGAGGATCAAAATGCAAACCAACAGTGACAATTTTGCAGGAGAGAAAACTGAATTAACCAAGATACTGGAGAGACTGATGTGCTTCTCCCCACACCATCATAACCTGTTTAGATGGGTCGAAAAAGTGTGGTGCTCTGAAAGTTGACGGCAACCTCCATCATCCATCACCACTGCCTATGCCAACTAAGGATTGTTGAACAACACTGGAGGACCACATTTTCCTCACCCTTGAAGTAGATAAAACCCATATGGGAACTCAAGCTGTCTACATGACAATGGGCACAAGGACACACGTATGGCTTCAAATAACAAAATATCAGAATAGAAGCATTCATATAAGCTAAAACTTACCGGGTCCAACCGGCATCATTCCTGGTGGAGGTGGGCCCATCATTGGCATCATTGGAGGTCCACCCATATGAGGTGCTGGCATCATACCAGGCCGTGGGGGACCAGCTAATAGAAGACAAGAATAGCTAAATATATCAACAAAGTTTGTTCATCAACCAAACCTCTCAGACAGACACAGAAGCTGTTTTAGTTTTGTTAAAAATGATGAACAATCATTCCTTGTAATCAACTTCTTGTACCTCAGCTTGATTTCACTGGCATCTAAGCCAAAAGGGCTGTTTGTTAGCACCATGACAGCCAGCTCTTTTGTTGTACATTATTCATCAGTGACGGTCTTAACTCGAACATGTGCAGTGATCTTCCCAACTAATAAACAGTTGCTATATATTGTAGCATCCCTCCCTGCAAATATCCCACAAAGATATTATTCCTGTAAGATACACCAAGACATTTTTCATTTTTCCATCCTAGTTAGAGATCAAGCTTTCGTATTTGTACTTACGGATATTAGGTGGCGGTGGTATCATAGCTCCCCCTGGAGGTGGAGCTGAGAATGGAGTGGGTGGGATTTTTCCTTGTTGAAAAGCAGCAGCTACATTAATGGGGAAAAAAGGTTAAAAGGTATACTGTAAGATTCCTTAACATTTCTTTTTCTACATGTGACCAAAAAAATGCCAACTGCAACTGTCCAAAGGTTGCTATGCACAGAGTCTCTTCAGATGAACACTTGCCAGCTGCAGCAATTTCCAAAGACTATACTTTCATCATTACAAAAATGAGAAAATGATACTTAATAGATAAAAAAGTACCTATCTGTCAAAACAGATCTGCAACATTTTCACTGTGATCTACTCATAACTAAATCCCATAATTCAATAGGATCAAATTCCTGGTAATTTCTCAAGACATTTGGAGTCCAATTTTTTGCTAAAGCACTCCCACAATATGTACAAGTCCAGCATGTCAGACTACTGCTGAGAAGCACTAATGCAGAGCCTTCTTAGTTGTGGCCTGTATTATGAAATTCTCCTTCTTTGGAGGTGGATCAGCATTTTTACTAGTTGTTCAAGCTGCACCTCTTTGCCTAGACATTTAGATCCCTCAAATACTGACTGGGGAAATGTTTGTTGAACAACCTAAGGCATATGTAATTTTGCATCTGACTAATTTTTACAATTGTAATAGTTTTTTGTGTTTTTGTGTGTTTAGTTTTTACTTTTATTTGTAACTTGCTCCATAACTGAACGAAGCCATATATAGGCTTAACAAAGCGTCTGACCAAGAAGCTCCTTTTTATGAAGTATTTTTATGTCCCTTAGTCCCTTTCTTCCCTGTCCTTTGTCTAGCTGGGTGGTTTTTAGCAGCATCAGAACTGGGAGGAACGTTAAAGAGAGCTGGAGAAACACATATTTTGGGGTTTGAGTTGCAGAAGCATGTCTGCAGTAAATAACGTAATAAAAACATGAGCCAGGAGAGAACAGGATTCTACTCTAGCCAATCATACCACAGATTAAAAATTCATGGATTTGTAAGTGTGGCCACCAAAACGAAAATGAGAAGAAAAGGCCAATGAAGGGGGGGAATCTCTTGATGAATTTAGGAAGAAGCTTTCATGTGGTTTCTAGAAGCTTCTAAATGTTTTTATCTAGAAATGAAAGGCTTACCCAACTTGGTTTTTACATTTCACACAAGCATATTGTTAATTTTGAATAGGCTGAATTAGTTTCCAAAGTAAATGTATCAATTGCATACAGAAGAATTAACTTTCATAGAAATCTGTACATGCAACAGTCACTGTACTGATATGGCTTACTTGTTTTATCAATCAGGCTTTGTGCTTGTTCTTCCATCCATTTTTGATAATAGTCTTTCACATTCTCTTTATGTTTTCTACCACTGCAATGGGTTTTTCTCACAGATGGCTGCAAAAGAAAGGACTCTGTTCTACTAGCACTAACCATATCTTTGAATGCCAAACTCACATGCAATATACACAGATGGGTGCAATACTATATCCTTAGCTGGGAAGAAACTCCTTGAAAATCATTCTGAGCGTTTGTACCTAAAATAGCACTATAATGCTCTTAAATAAGGAAACATGATCAACACATATTTTAAGTTGTTTCTTCAAAGTGTAGTGCATATTTAATATATCCACATCATAGGTTTGCCAAGCTCTCTCAAGAAGTCTTGCTGATATTTTCTCATGTTCTTCATTTCACATCCTTGAGTTTTCACTCATGCATATTTACCTTCTACTTTTATTTCTCTCATTGCTTTAGTACAGTAAAGTCGAGCACAGGTGTATAAGAATATTTTCAACATAAGCATCAAAACCAGACTTCTCTAATCTCGCACCCTTCAGATATGTTGGATTATAACATCCATCATCCCCACCCACCATGAGTGTTGGGATACTATGAATAGATGGAGGTTGCAGTATAAAACACCTACAGAGCATCAGGTTGGGTAGAGTTGAGACCATCGAGTTTAACATCAGCCTCTTGACAACTTCTTATAAGCATCAAATGATCAGTTTAGAAGTTAGATTTAATTTAGCATATGTACTCAGGAACAATACTTAAAAAGGGAAAAATGATTGTAACGTTCACAATGTAAGATTGTGAAACTCCCTACTTACAGAGTCATGGGTGAGGTAAGTGTCACAGTAATCACAATAAAACCTAAAAGAGAAGACAAATATGTATTAGCAATAGAAGTAACGACTACTTGTTTCTTAACACTTGAGTCGTAAAAAATAATAACATGCTTTTCAGTTAAAGTAATAATTTAGATCTGCTGCATTTACATCAGAAAACTTTCTCCATAGGACTTCTCGGTGAATGTAGAAATAGAACCATTTGATTGAAATATATCGTATTTATATATCACCATCTATGTGCAAACATGCATTCTACCAATATCTGCTCCCAGATACTAATACGGATCATTCTTAAAATTAAAACTAAGAATAGAAACCATTTCCACTTTTGCAAGACAGTGGCAACAAAATACACGGATTAAGTCAAACCTTGAAGCAGTATTAATTCCAGCAACTCGTACAGTGACCTAGACTAAACTATGGGGAACTAAATTGAGGTGGGTTTTTTTTGCCAGAATGCACTTTCCCAGGGCTCCCCTCAAACCGGGAGCCAGTCCTGGAGTCAATACGAATGTTGACAAATCCCAAACTCACTTTGCCTCGCAAGTAAAAATATACAAGATTTCAGCCCTAAAGACCTTGCAAGGAACAAATAAGGCGCGATCACTTAAATCTGCAAGTGGCGGAAAGAGAGAACAGCCGAATATAGACATTAAGTAAGATTCTCCCTAGTGAAACCCTCTGTGAGTAGAATGAAACGGGGAGAAACAGGGGCCACTGCAAAGGAAATAGCTTAGGAGGACACAGCCTGCTTAACCTCCTGTTCCCCTAACCGAGCTCCACGCCTTCATTTTTCTGCCGACTCACCTGAAGATCCCCTGCCCGCCTCTAAAGGCCGTTTCCGCACTGGACTGCTATAGCGCGATGATTCCACTTTCAACCTCCTCTGGAATCCTGGGGTTCCGTCCCGGCCCCTCCCTAAACTGCAAACCCCAGGATTCCAGAGGAGGTTGAAAGTGGAATAATAGCGCTGTAACAGTCCAGTACGGAACCGGCCTCAGGTTCCCCACCGCCCACATCCCAACGCTCCCGCGACTCACTCACTTCGGCATGTTGCGCCAAGCAATACAGCCCTCCTCGCGCTTGTCTACAGGAAATGGCGTCTACTCTACGCGACCAGCTGCGCCTGCAAACCATAGAGGTACAAACCGTTCAGTGTGGATTTCCGGCAAAAACGAAAACACAACAGGGAGGCGCAGCCACTCGAGTGGCGACGTGCTGGCGCTGCGGCGTCTGTTTTATAGAAACCCTGTAAAACCCGTTTGAGAGGAAACACCAGTTCAGCTTTAATCCAGCCGTGCTGAAACCTGTTATTATCATCGCTTTGTAGAATAGAGAAAGATAAGATCCTGCCCCGAAGAGCTTACAATCTGTAGGTCAATGCAAGGAAAGAACACAGAAACGAAAGAACTAGGAAAGAAGACAGATATGATTTCAAATCCTTATGAAACGCCCCGAGTAAATGTTATGTTTAGGTTTATTTGTGCGCCTAAAACGGGGATGGACATGAAAAGGTTGTTTGTGGAAAGCGTGTTTGTTTTTATATTTTTTATTGCAATGATTAATAAAATAGATACATTTTCCATCACCTTTTCAAGATACATTTCCAGAGTGGATTTGTGTGCTGCCATCAACCTGGCTGCCGCTTTCGGTTGGCTCAGGAAGTACTCTGCGGTCATTTCTGCACTAGCCTGTTATAGCGCGATGATTCCGCTTTCAACATCCTCTAGAATCCTGGGGTTTGCAGGGGCCGGAAACTGCAAACCCCGGGATTCCAGAGGATGTTGAAAGTGGAATCATCATGCTTTAACAGGCTAGTGCGGAAATGGCCTGCCTCTAGGTTTGCCTCCATTCTGATCTCTAATTGTTGCTGAGGTGCAACAGGTCCTAATCTAGCAAACGGAGCTATATCCGTTTGTTTTTTTTCCCCTTTGTGTGAGTGATTGTCTTAGTATTCTGAACACCTTTCTACTCACACCTCCCTGCCCATAGTTTCACTGGTCCCCCCCCCGCTTTGTTTATATGTTCATAGGTAGCTTCAGAATATAACAAGGAAATGCAATGCCCTGAAATGTTGAGGTGAGGAATCTCCTCACCACACCATCCCATGGACCACGAACTGTTCTATTTAGTTTCTGGTTTTAGATCCGTATTCAAATCATGATTGGCATTCAGATCATGTGTGCACACTGAAAAAAAGAAACAGGAACAACCAACATCTCTTGCTATAATAAAGCTATCCTAGGAAAGACAGTGAAGAAATACAGTTGGCCCTCCATATTTGCTAGGGTTGGGCGTAAGGCCCTTGCAAAAGTGTAAAATTCACAAATATTGAAATATGTGTGTCTGGGAAGGGGCTAAGGCATGGTGGAGAGAATGGGCACCCAGGGTCCAAACCAGGTCAGGAAAAGGAGAGGAAAAGGGAGTGAGTTGGCATGGTGGCCCTATACTTCCTTTCTCTCATCCATTTCCTTTCTTGGGTGTGTGTAGGGCATTGGGAGAGGATCTATGGTGGTGAGAAATCAGGCAGCAAGTTATCCTTAGCTGGTTGGCAGCAGCTGATGGAGGAGGAAGAAGGCCAGAAGTGGGTCTTTAAGGACTGCATGGCCTAATCAGAGCTGCCAAGGGAAAAGATTTCCCTTGAAAATAAGCTCCTTTGGTGGGGAGGGGCAGGAATGGGAAAAAAAACTTCCAAAAAATGAAATCTGTGAAAGTCAAATCCAAAATATGGAGGGCCGACTGTACACAGAATTACTAAAATGTCACGAACATAGTAAACTTTCAAGTTCAACAGAACTTCTCTTCAGGCTTAGATGTTACCAAATTTGAGGGATTGAAGAAAGAGTGATGGCCATTGTCTCTGTAGACAGACCAAGCTGCATGATGGAGGCTGCAGATTCTGTGAAGAAGAAAGTTGTTAAGATACTCATTTACGGTCAGTCTCCTAATTACTAGTGATCTGTCCATTGCCTTAATTGAAGCACATAGGCCTCTGTATTGCTCCAGGAAACCTCCTGTATAACCATTTCAGAGGATTGTGTGTATCAACTAGGGTGATGGACAGATCTTTAGGTTTCTTGCCTACAGAGAAGTGTTTTTTGTTCTATAGTGTATGCTTCTACATTTTAAAATTGTAGGTTAGATCTAGTTGTATGTCAGATTTTAAGTGTGAGAATGTTTAGTCCAGTAGTCAATGCCAATGAGATTCTGTTACCCCACCTATATACTATGTCCTGAGGATCATAATTATTTTATGTCAAACATAGTGAGCCATAGAGATCTACTGGAAGGTCAGGTAGGCAGTAGAGCTATGGATACATATCAGAGGGTAGCCCTGTTTTCTGTCACACGTTGTAGGTGAATCTTAAAATGGATTTCACAGACCATTTGAATGGATTTTCAGCAATAATAGTGCTAACAGGAGACAAGAGGTTTCTGGGATCAAATTAGCATTTCAAACAGCCAGGAATGTGGCACATTGAAGGTATGCATCTCCGGACGAGAAAGTATCTTGCAGGAAACTACAAGGATACCTGACTGTATTTTCTTTGAACTACAAAGCTGAGATCCATTTTCATAAAAATGCAGCCATCTGGTCCCCAGGACGTATTCAGCACTATAACTAGAACCCCCTTTTCTCCTCCATTTCAGAGTTCTCCCAGACTTGCAAACAATGCCTCTGCCAGTGGAAAGCTCCCCTCAGCCCCACCCCCTGAGGCTGAGCTGGGCTTTTCGCTTGTCTTTTCCCAGATGAAGACTTCTGGATTGGTACAGTATCACCCAAACCCCTATGTCTCTCTCTCTCTTAATTTTCACCTCTTTCTAATTTCTATAGCATCTTGTACGATTGTGTGAGTGAATGCAGCTGAGTGATTGCATGAATTTTACATCTATTTCAATAAAATACTTAAATTTGAACAGTTAGCCTGATTCTCTGTAATCCAACTCCATAAATGCTGGGCTCCAGATCCTTAATTACCCTGTACTCTTTGCATTGCTACAGCAGTGTTCCTAGCTAATTTCCCCCCCAAGTGATAATTTTGACAAGCTTTGGGAATCCCGCTAAGGGACCCCCAGCAAGCAGGGTAACAATTCCTTCTCATGTACAGCATTTGGTCTCTCTCTCTTTTTTCAGTTAATAATGCCCTGATATTTCCTGTGCTTGTCTTCTAATATTTCTTCTTCTTTATAATGCCATCTATGTAGTACACAGATGTTGAAAGATTAAGTATTTGGGGGTCAATATTGCATAGTATATGTAAAAACCCATCACCTTTATATAAAAAACTGCAGTATGCCCACTTCCTAGCTAGCATAGCCCAAAAACAACTTGATAATGGAATAGTCTAAAATGAATGTGTTAGGAATTGGTCTTGCAGCACTGACAGGTGAAAAAACCACTTCCTATAAGGAAACAAGTAAGTACATTATGTCCAGCATCCTGGAATGCTTCATGTATGGAGGCATCATCTTGTCCACACACCCCCATCTTCAGGTTTAAAAAAAGGCCACAGATTTTTCTTCCTGCACAGATGGGGAAAAACATACTTCCATGGAAGTGGGCAACTACAAACAACTTGATTTTAAAGTGTGTCTTTTTAAAAATATGAGACCACATAGCACTGGTACATGACCAGTGGCATCATTCTAATCTGGAATATTTGGAATATATTCTGGATTTGGATTATATATCAAACAACCCACTTTTATGGGTCTGCAACAGTACAAAATATTGAAGATTTTTAAAAATCTTTCCTTATTAAGTTTATCCTCATGCCTTCTCATCCTCAAAACACTTATCTGTGTGTTCATTATGATTTTTAAATAATACTTTACAATGCTTGTGCCGGCAGCTCGCTTTGTGCAGAAAAATGGCACCCACAGGTCTTATAGTCATTTTGTAACACAGTTAAAGTGCTAAGTATTTAAACAGCGAAATGTAATACGTGTGATACACATGGATATTTCATATGTGTCTAGTCAAATTGTAATACAATGAATGCATGTAATTAAAATAACGTGCTTATGTCATACATCAAAATGTTTAATTGAAATAAGATTACTTTTATTCATCCATATAATTACTCTTATTATTGGACATATTAAAATATACAAGTATGAATTGATTAATTGATTGCTATAATTACATGGCTGATACAACGATAGATGTTACAGTATTTCTCATATGTCAAGAGATCACTTGTATTAAAAATGTGAACTTCTACCATTGGTCAGATGTACTTGTTAAGAGCTTGATTTAAATACTCTTTTAAAGCTGTATGTGTCAATATTTTGATTAAAATATTCATTTTTTTCTTTTACTTTGCTCATGTAAATAGACACAACCATGATCTCCGCTGGAGTTGGAAGCCCTACTGAATTTAGTGGGGTTCACCTCTGAATAAACATGCGTAGTATTGCATGTGTTTCTCAACCACATCAGACTGCTCCGGATCATACGACGTAGTTGATATTTTGTTTAACCTTCAGGGCTTTAGCGAGACACTGCTGAGCTAGGAACTGAAGGTAAATACTTATTATAAATAAATTGTTTACCAGAAGTATGCAAAATACTCATAGTTGGCAGTATAAATCACTGGATTTTATTTCTCCTCCAATTGGTTAAGCATTTATTCCTTTTAGACCAAAGTGTTATTTTAAAAATGGTGTAAGGAAAGCGAGTGAAAAAACGTTGAACTAAACCAAAGAAAAAAATATATATAAATTTCACTTATAGTACATCAGGTCCTCAGTTCTATGCCTCTTCCTGTGGAAGCCAACCTGCAGGACTCCGTGGGATTTAACTGGGTCCTGAGAAACAGAAGCAGGCAGTGTAAGCGTCGTGGCTCAAATAAAAGACGCTTTCTCTTTAGCCACCTAAACCAGAGCTTTTGAACGTTTTCTTTTTTCTAAACTCCAGTCATTTTGGATTGAAGGAGTTTCCAGAATCCAGAATTTATCAGATCGCCGAAGGATTCCGGGAACCGCCGTGTAAAAAATTAACTTTTCCACGCTCTTGTCTATTTGCACACAACCGATTTGTAAACAACCCACCAGCGCCCCCCCCCTTCTCGCCTTCTCCCTCTGCAGCATTGGGATGTTTGTGTTTTGGGCGCTGCGGCGTGACGTCACCACGTCTGTGACGTCGCGGCGCGTCCTGGCGCCCGCGACGTCGGCGTGCCTTACGTGCTACTCGCTCGCCCGTTCTCTCCCTCGCTCCCCCTCCCCCCATGCAGCTCTGAGGAGGCGGCGGCGGCGGCGGCGGCGGCTCAGGGGCAGCCCGGGGCCTAGTGGAAGGGGCCGGGCTGGCGCGGGCCCCGTCGCCATGGAGGGGATGGACGTGGACTTGGACGCCGAGCTGATGCAGAAGTTCAGCTGCTTGGGAACCACCGACAAGGACGTGCTCATTGGGGAGTTCCAGCGGCTTCTCGGCTTCCAGCTCAGCCCGGCCGGCTGCGCCTTCTTTCTGGACATGACGAACTGGTACAGGCCGGGGGAAGGGGAAGCGGGGCGGGGGAGGCGGCGAGCGAGGGAGGGAGGGAGGGAGGGAGTCGCTGGCGGCGCCCTCTCGGAGCGCTGAGGGCAGGCCGGCTTGGCCAGGCCCAACTTGCCTCCCAAAGCCCCTCAACCTCCTGGGGAAGTTGCCCCGCGAAAGGAGTCCGGTTGGGGGGCTTACTGGCGAACTTGCTGCCGCGAGGGCGAATATCGCCGCGTTCCTCTTTAAGGTGGATGAGCCCCGTCAGGTGTAAACAACCCCAGTGTGACGCTCCTTCGCTTATAGGACGAGTCATAGGAGTGCCGCCAAAATACACGGAGCTGTCGCCGTTTCGGTGTCTGCGAAGGCGGGGTTGTGAAGCCGCTAGGCTTGGTCTTGTGTTCAGGTCCCTGCTCTGGTTTCCTTTCCCTGAAGTGTGTGCTTTGTGTCCAGGTCTGTCAACCTTGTGGCTCTCCTTCTGTTGTTTGCATAGTCAGATAAAAGTTTTGCGTGCGTTTTATAGGGATGTCGCCTCAGGCTTGAAACTGTTGCTGATCTGAAGAACTGAGTGCTCTTGGTGGTCTCTGTAGGGGTCTTTTGTTCGTGTCGTTTTCTACCTTTTGTAGACGGCTGTTGCATAGAATCCTGTTGCCTAGATTGTGCTTTGGGAGTGTGGTTTATTGTCCTTTACGGCACCAGCGTTGAGGATGGGCACCAGCATGCTCCTGCTTTTGGTATTACTTCTCAAAATACGACAGACTTCCTTCCCTCAAACTTGTAGTTACAAGCTGGCAAAGGCAGAATATGATATGTTAGTTCTTGTGCTCTTACTAATCACCAGATCTTGATTTAGGCCTTTTCCGCACTAGCCTGTTCTAGCGCGATGATTCCGCTTTCCACCTCCTCTGGAATCCTGGGGTTTGCAGTTTCGGGAGGGGCCGGCCGGCCCCTCCCGAAACTGCAAACCCCAGGATTCCAGAGGAGGTGGAAAGCGGAATCATCGCGCTAGAACAGGCTAGTGCGGAAAAGGCCCCAGTCTGTGCTTGAGTCGCAAAACGTTGGTCACTGTTTTTGTTTTCTCTTATAACTGCCTCGTGAGAGAGGGAGACTCTGTTGCTGATGGGTGTGTGTGTGTGTGTGTGAAGGTGTGGCGTAGTGTCCCTGTCTGCACAGTGAATCCGTACCAGAAGTGAGGCTTGAACCCACATCCCAGCCAGTGAGATGATGTTATGAACATCACAGGGAGAGAACTAGTATGTAGTTCTGGTTCGTGGATTGGACTATTGCAACCAGACCGCATAGTTAAAGGTTTGGAATCATAAGTATCTCAGCTTTTAATTACCACCCGCGTGAAGAGTTTCTTGTCTGCTGGTGTGTAAACAAAGCCTTTAAAAACTATGTATGCCGTGTGTGAGAAAATCTAGTGGTGTGGAATGAGAGTATGTTTTCAGTAGGTGGCCCTTTTCATTACTGTATCTTCATACTTCTATTCATTTTGTTTTTGCAGTCCAATTCTACCTCATACATAGTTTTTGCAGGTTCTTTTAGATGTCAGCTTTAACAGAAATCACAGATCTGCCAAATGTTATAAACAAAACACAAAAAAATGTATGTGTATATATAGTTTTTGCATATATGATTTTTTTTGTAATTTTGGTGAAGTATTAGAATCCGAACAGCATAGTTGGAGAGATGAAAAGTGTATTTTGGCCATAATTCAAGTATACTAGGAAACCGAGAAATTAGTCTGTTTGCTTCTAAGTCAGTATTGATTTTCTAATAGTCAATCTTAAGCATGCTGTGGTATATAATTTCCTTTTACATTGGTTATGGGTCAGTGTTATATTGTGCCTTTCCCCAAGAATTTCGCATAGGCTTACATGGGTTTCTCTCAACAGAAGTATGAAGTAAACAATGGCCAAGATTAAGATTTGAATTTAGGTTTTACAAAAAGTACATGTGGTTAAACTTTGGTGTGGATCATACCACTTAGATTTCGTCCTATGAAAAATAATTCTGTCTGGAAGAAAGCAATTATGTCAGGAGGAAACCTAGTCTAGAAATCTTTATTCTCACATCTGTTTCCTTACATGGGATGATTTATTGGCATACAGCAGTATGCCAATTGTCTGAAGTTGCATATTTCAAAGAGTGGGTTACCACCTTATCTCTCTTTTTTTTTTTTTGCATTTATTGTGGATTGATTTTTCTGCCATCATTTTATCATAGAAACATAGTGAGCTGACTTACTCTGAGTCAGGTATTTAGTCCTTCTATTTCTGTATTGTTGATTCTCACTAACAGCAGTTGTCCAGGTTTTCGATTGTACCTGAAGATCATGTGATTGAACCTGAGATCTTGTACCGACAAATCATATGATCTTGCTGAGCAACATCCCTGTTGCCTCTTCTTTCAGTCACCCTACGGTTTCATACTGACCTGTCCAAACAGTAGTGTGATGGAAGTAATGATCTTTCATTTGAATATTATGAAAAATTCAGCTCTGATTCTTTGTCTGAGTTGTAATTAAAAGCATCATAACCAAACAGTCAGTTTGGATGTATGGGGAGCCCTTGTTAATCTAAGAATTTAGTCTTTCAGTTTCTTGTTCTAGGTGAAAGGGAGAGAGCATGCATGCTTGAGAACAGCATCTTCAGAATAGACCATCTGCAGAGGAATGGCTATTTGTGGAGAAACTGAACTGTGTTCTTGAAGGTTAGGATGAGTTGGACAAGTTAAAGCCATCACAGAGACTATCAAATTGGATGTGGTGTTGTTAGTTTGAATCATAGTTACTATCTTTAGTATCAGGGAAACCAGTTAAGAGCTCCTTTCTCTGGGTTGGCATGTGTGTTTCTTTTTCTTTCTTTCTTTCTTTCTTTCTTTCTTTCTTTCTTTCTTTCTTTCTTTCTTTTTTTTTGTATCCCACCTCTCCATATGGATCAAGGCGGCGAACAACTCACAAATAGCATGTATTTCTATACATGCCCCCAACAAGCTGGGTACTCATTTTACCGGCCTGCGGAAGGATGGAAGGCTGAGTCAACCTTGGAGCCCAGCAGGATCGAACTCACAACCTTGTGGCTTGCAGTACTGGCATTTAACCACTGCGCCGCCAGGGCATGTGTGTTTCAGTGTCCAGACTTTATCTCTGTCCTAGGAGTAGAGGAAGGAAGGGATGGTCTTCCATTTTTGAAATCTGTGATTTATTCTGTCTGTTATAACTCAGACGTCTACTGTGTACCTGTCCCCCTTTTTTGTTGGCTATTGGACAGATATGTCCATACACATGCATGAGGAAGACATAATTTTATTCTACAGCTTGTTTAGTCATCGAGGGATGTGAGTTGTTTCTAGAGCTTCTGTTGTTTGTAGTTTTGGTCCTGTTTGGGTCAGGATTGAGGAAACCATGGCTCTTTGGTGATAGTTACACTCCAGCTCCATCAACATCATCCAAAATGGCCAATGGTCAGAGATTATAGGAGTCGTAGTCCTGAGAGAGGTGGAGGACCACAGGTTGCCCATTACTGATGTACATGAACAGGTTACTAATTAATTTGGCCTAGTTTCCTATCCTTACCATATCTCTATCCTCTCTTCCCCTCCCTCCATTTCTTGCGTTGTGGCTGTGCTGGTATAGCTGTGCAGTGCAAATCTGTCCTGTTCCAGTATGGCGCGGGAGATTCTGTCACATAGCACTTCCGAGGTCCGAGTTCACATGAGTTCATACTGTAGCTCCTAACATAATGAATGTCACTTCTCTGGAATATGGGAGTATTGCTAGAATGGGAAGATGCTGCATTGTGACTTCATTTCAGTCTTGAAATTTGGTTGAAGTAGTTCAGGAAGAAAGAGTAATGTTGCAGTTTCTTCTAATTCTGCTACTGGTACATTTCCCAGGAAGGGAGACCTGAATGTGGCAAGCTGTGTGTTCACTACTTAAAGTAATAGTGGAAGAGACCCCTTCCCCTAGGTTAGCTTTCTTTTTGCTCTACCACAGAAATATATTGACTGTGTGCCTGGTTGCAGTCTTTTATTCTTCACAACAAGAGTGGTCAACTTTTCTTGGACAGAGGTCAGTTTTTGGCCTTAGTGACTGAATAGATTATCAAAAATATCTGTGCTCTCAAACAAATCTGGAAGTAGCCACAAGTCTGTTATGTATTATAGAGGGGGAGGTGGGGGCTACAAAAACAGCCTTGTAGGGCATACTTTCTCCAGCCTTGTTCTAAACTGTATTGTGGTTGGGGTTGGAAAATATTTTTATTAGAAAATTAACTGTACTGTGCTTTTGTCTTTACATGTTTCTACTTGTTTTTAAAATAGATGAAATTGCATAAACATTTGTGATCAAAAATGTTTGTACATAGGAGCTGTATGTCTGCTACCATCAGACAAAAATATTACTGTTTCGTAGTGGAAAATGTGGAAGTGCGTTGCAAATGTGTTTAGTATTTTTAAGACTGGAGGTGAATATTTGAGTGCTACACTTAAAATACACTTTAATGCTATTTTATGTGTGGTAATTCTGCAGTTCATGAAATGCCATGCTTAAGTGGTGCTGAGCATCCATTCCCATTCTCTTTCCCACCAGGTGTTATGTAACCTGGAAAGTGTGATGACTTTGAAAATGTAGCTAGCATCTTGTGGTTATGTACTGGGATGAGTGAGCTGACCTGGGCCAATTTATTGTTTAGCACTTTTCCTTGTCCTTAAATATCAAGTTTGAACAAGTCAGGGCATGTTCTAGTACTTTATTACTGTGGAATTGTCACCTGTCTGGTTTTAAAGTGGCCTGACTAGGTGGGTGGGTGAGAGTGTTCCTTCTTTTTTAGGCAATGATTTTATCTCATTCCAAAGAAATAGACAATGGATAAATTGCAGTTTGGGTTTTGTAAAGTGGACTAATTTGTATATAAAAATTGTGGTTTTCTTTTTTCAAACACAGCAGTCCTACAATACAGCTTACTTTTAAAAAATGTGCTAGGTTGCAGCATTTACAAAAAGTGGCATATACCAACTTTTCTACCCCATCATGTTGCATTGTTAGAAGCAAATAGTCACAGAATCAGAAAACCTATTCTCTTTCAAGATACTGTTTGCTAAAAGTTTGACTAGCCTGCCGAAAGGACTTCCGGCCACATGGCGGACGTGAGAGGGAGTCCGGAGTAGCGCTGCACAACTCCGAACCCCCACCTGAGGGTACCCAGTTGGATTGAGTCCATCTAACCCCAGCTAGCTATCACCTCAGTAAGGGGAGATGCGGAAGAGGTCTGCAGGGGATCCATAAAGTGTCACCAAGCCTTCTCGGAAAGGAGAAAGAGCGGGGGCGCGCAGGATCGAAGGACCACGATGGGACCTCCAGGATCACCGCGATAGCAGCACAAGCGCAGCCGCTGACTTTTAAACTAAGCTTTCAGTAAGTGACCACAAGAAAGCCCGATCTGGATTACAAACATGTAAGATCGCAAGAGGAACGTACCTGCTTCAAAGATAGTAAGCAGCTTGAAAGACCCCAAGGACTGTAAGAGGGAGAATAACGGCGTATTTCTTAAAGGGACAGTTCAATTGGTGAGTGTATTGACTTCAATTTCTTCTTCTTTGGAGGCTAACATTACGGATTAAATTGAGGTTGTGCATTGGACATTGGAGGCTGGCTCAAGACTTTGTTTTTGATAAAAGTTGAAGAGTATATCTCTTCTTTTTTCTTTTTCAAGAGACTAATGCATGGAGGTTGCAAACTTTTAAGTCTGTGTATGGAGATGCCAAAAATTGAGTGACTTTGTTTTACTTGGATTGCATTTTACGTTTTACTTGGATCTATCTTTGGCTGATTTTGGGGGTTTTAAGGGGAGAATCTAGGTTTGGTATTTTTGCTGCAGCTGTGACTGGACATGATTGTTTAAAACTGGTACCGGGAACTGATTTAAAACTGACAGTGCTGATGAACTTAAGACTTTTAAGGACTGAGGGACTTTCTTTTTTTTCTTTTTTTACTGTGTATTGATCCTTTTTTCAATTGCCTATTGGAGTATTCTATTGACTGTTTTATGGATTAATGGATAGAAGAATTAAGAAAAAGACTGTGGAATACGACTTGGAATATGATTGACTCTTATGACTTGAACTGAACTGATAGAACTTTGAACTGAATATTTTACTACTGGGTCTTTGCCCTACAAGATTTTTCTATTTTTAAATGGATTTCAATGGATTTGGGATTTTGGACATTGATGAGTTCGAAAACAGACAACGGAGGGGACATTTGATGGTAGATTCAGACTGAAGGTGACTTCCCATGCTTGTTTAGTCTCTGAAGACAGGTTAGAGAACAGCAGACTCTCCTCCTACGCAGAAAGCGGTTTGAATTTGCAGCTGGCATTTGAGGCTTTGAGTACTGTGTGATTAGAAAAGGCTTTTAAGGCCTGAAAAAAAAATACATTTGGGAGGGGGGAGTCGAGATTTCTAAAGGGAAATCAATTTTTCTTTATTTACTTTATGATTTGATCATTTAATTTGAGCAGTTGGTATTGTATATAAATTTATTATATTGTTAACATTACATAAAACAACTGATTATATTTGGACATTTTGGATTTAAGATTGCTTATAACTAAAGTTTATTGTTTGTATAAGTGTATGTTTCAGCGAAGGTGCCAGGTCAACAAGTTTTGTGAAATTGTAGTTACAGGTAAAGGAGAAGGAAGATTTGCGAAGGGTGAAAATCTATTTTTTAAAGGTCAGTGGATCAAAGAACAAGGAAAGCCACAGCAGCAGCAGTGTCAGCTGTAACTACAACCACCCAATCAGTAAGAAGAACATCTGTGGACACATCCCAGAAACCCCAAGACATAATGCAACAGATGATGGAAGAATTAAAGAACATTAGAGGAGACATAAAAAAGATAGAGGCAGACATTAGGCAAGATTTAAAGGAAACAAGGAAATGAGAACAAATATGAAACATGAGATTGAGAAACTTGGGAAGAAGCTGGAAACTCTGACTAAGGATGTCTCCAAGGTAAAGACAGAGACCAAAGAAATAAAGGAGCAAGTTAAACAAGTACAAACTGAAATGATGGAGGTGAAGGGGAAACAACAAGAAGAAGAACTTCAAACATTGCAACAGGAATTGAGATATCGCGAAAGATGCCTTCGCTTCGAGGAGTTCCTGACTCAAATATGGAAGACTTATATGGGAAAATGATCCTGGCTTTGGCAGAATTTTTAGACATGGAAAAAGATAAAATGGAGATGTATGTTGATACAATGTTTAGAGTTGCCTCCAGAACGGCGAGAGAAAGAAAACTTCCAAGAGATATAATAATAACCTTCAACCGGACTGTTACCAGAGATAAAATCTTACAACATAGCTACGAAGGAACATCAAAGGTGGAAGATAAAGATGTGAAAATTTTTAAAGACATACCATTTCAAATCCTTAAGAAGAGACAGGACTACAAACCTTTGGCCAATTTATTGATGAAATATGAGATAAATTACAGATGGGAGAAGATCGAGGGAATCTGTTTTAACTATAAACAGCAATGATACAGAATTAACTCAGTCTTTAAGGCTAAAGAAATGATGGAAAGACTGAAGAAGTATTTTCAGAAGACACCAGAATCAGACAAAGACATTGAACAACAAACCTCGGAAGAAGAAAAAGAGGGAAGAGAAATACAGAGGCAAGAAAAAGAAGTTGAAGACTCAACTAGACAAGCATTGGATTCAGAGCAAGAAATGGAAGAGGAAGGAGAGCTTGCAGGAGAGACATTACAGTAAAAATATGATTGGACTGCATAGATTTAATTAATAAAATAGAAAAAATGAGGCTTAAAATATGCATTTGGAACATTAAAGGATTTAACTCAGAATATAAAAGAGGACAAATTTCCCATCATCTGGAAAAGCAAAAATTGGATATAATTCCTTTACAAGAAGTCCAAATAAGAACCCAAGATTTGAAATATGTATGGAATCCTAAACTAGGCAGTTGCTTTGCGGCTACAATTGATCAGAAGAAAAGAGGAGTATTGATATATGTGAATTCAAGCTATGGTGCGCAAATAAAATTTCAAGACAAAAATGGTTGTTATCTTGCAGTAGAAGTTGACACAAAACAATACAAGATACTAATAGTAGGAATATATGCACCTAATGGAGCCAAAGGTGAATTTTTTCCTAAAATAAATGCTGAAATACAAAGATATGTACAAGATACAGGCAATTCAAGTGTGGTGGTTCTTGGAGATTTTAATGGAGTAGTGAATCCTACAGCAGACAGAACAACGCAAAAATTGATACCGCGAAACAATGGAAAACTACCCCAAAGTTTTTTCCAGATGATGGATGATTTAGAGTTATATGACGTTTGGAGATATAAAAATGGACAATTAGATGGATGTACTTTTTTTTTCAGATAGACACAAATCTATGTCTAGAATTGATATGATTTTGGCATCTAAAGAGCTATGAAATAGACAGTCCCCCAAATTTGTGTTCAGATCATTTCCCGTTATAAGTGACCTTTAAGGTCATGAGCAGAGAGGACATGGAAGATCAATGAAGAGATTCTAAACAAGGAAAAGTACATTCAAAAAACAAAAACAGAGTTAATTAACTATTTCAGTGAAAACATGACAGTTGAATTGCCAATGAAGACAATATGAGATGCAAGTAAAGCAGTGATGCGTGAGAATTTTATCAGATGGTCTGCTGAAATCAATAAGGAAAGGAAGCGTACAGAAGAAATGATCCTGGGGAATATGAAAGAATTGGAGAAACAGATGAGGAAAAATCTGACAGATAATACTGCAAGACAAAAGATTAAGGTGTGTCAAGCAGAATTGAATCAATTAAATTTGGGAGAAATAGAACAACAGATACATAGACTAAAACACACTTCTTTTGAACAGGCTAACAAACCTTCTAAACTTTTGTCCAATTTATTGCGAGAAAGAAGATCAAGAAATATAATAACAGAGATACAACGAGGAAGGGAAAGACAACAAAGCAAGAGGAGATAAAACAAGCATTCTATTCTTATTACACAACATTATTAAGTAATATCTCCTCGATAAAAAATCAAAGAGAATTGGAAGAATATTTGGAGAGGAAGAATAAAATCAGATTCTCAGAAGAACAGAGAGAGACACTAAACAAATCAGTATCGATGATGGAGATAGTATCTGGAACACAAAGAATGACAAATCCCCAGGTCCTGATGGCTTTACAGCAAAGTACTACAAAATTTTGAACATGAACTTTCAACTCCACTTCAAACAACAATAAATGAGATTAAGAAGGATGGAGTACCAGAAACATGGAAAGAAGTTAATGTAGTCTTGATTCCAAAAGAAGGAAGAGATGCAACGGATGTTAAGAACTACAGACCCATCTCACTATTAAACACAGACTACAAGATTTTTGCCGCTATTTTGGCAGAGAGACTTAAAAAAGTACTTCAAGAACATATTCATGAAGATCAGAATGGCTTTTTACCTAAGAGAATGATGCGTGACAGTATCAGGACAGTTTTAAATATAATTACGAAAAACAATGAAAGAAAGCTAGCTATGGTATTTGTTGACGCTGAAAAGGCATTTGATATATTCAATTGGTCATTCTTGAAGACGACTATCAAGCAAGCACAAGCGGGAGAAAAATTAATCTCATTGATTGAAGCAATATATTCTCAATAAACGGCAAGATTAATTGTAAATGGAGAATGTACCAAACCGATTGAAGTATTGAGAGGAACAAGGCAGGGTTGTCCCCTATAACCTTTGTTATTTATTTTGACATTAGAAATACTTAATGATAATATAAGAGAAGATGTGGCGATAAGAGGAGTCCAGATAAAGAAATTTCAATATAAACTTAAAGCCTTTGCAGATGATTTGGTACTCTTTTTGGATGATCCCCTCAAGAGTGCTCAAAGATTGATGGAAACTATTCAAGAGTATGGAGATTACTCCGGTTTCAAGATTAATAAGGAAAAAACAGTGTACATAACAAAATAACATGAAGGAGAAAGAAGAGTCTGAATTCAAACAAATTACAGGATTTAATAAAGGACAGAAAGCTAAATATTTAGGAGTTTGGATTACAAAAAGAAACAATGAATTGTACTACAGCAACTACGATAAAAAAATGGAAGGAGATAACTCAAGATTTGGAAAAATGGACTCAACTTAAAATATCTTTGTTGGGATGGATATCAGTGATAAAAATGAATGTTCTTCCAAAAATGAACTATCTTTTTCAAAATGTGCCTATTATTACAAATGTCAAACCCTTTGTTCAATGGAAGAGAGACATAACTAAAGTTATATGGCAAGGGAAGAAACCAAGAATTAAACAGAGAATTATGACGGACCTAACAGCGAGAGGTGGTTTTGGCCTGCCGGACTTACAGGTATATTACAAGGCAGCAGCATTCATTTGGATAAAAGACTGGATAAATCTTCAAAATATGAGAATGCTGGCGTTAGAGGGAGCAGACTTAGTATGCCTATATGTTTTATGGAAAAGCAGCAATAGATAAAGTCAAATCTGGAAATGTGGCAGGAGGAATGTATTAGCAGAATGACCTACTTTGTGATAGTCCTTATATTTAAACATGCTTCTGATTTTTAACAGTGAGTTAATGGTGGGCCTGGATCATTTGTTAAATTTTGGACTTATCTATTTGTTTATTTCATTTATATTCAACCTTTTTTTCTTGCACAGGACCCAAGTGCAAATTCTCAGATATAAGTGGAGTCCATGTTTCCGTAAAGTTACTTTTTGCGGTTTGTTATTTCTCTCCTGTTCTAGCTGAAAGGCTGATGATAAAACCTTGAATGACAAAGGGGTAAATTCACATACATAGCAGTGATAAATAGAATGGTCTACTCTGCACTACTTAAAACATCTGAATAATTTCATTGTGCTGAATTGATATTTGGTGCCTGTAAAATGGATTTTGCTTTTGTATAATTATTTTTATGTACGTGAATCTGTTGTTCTTCATGGTGTCTGTGCTTTGCACAAATGGCTTGTGTGTATGCAGAGCAAGAGCTGGAAAGTTGTAAAGCTGTTAGAAGACTGGGAAATGTCATGGAAAAATACAATGGAGTTCACGAGTTCGCAGGACTTAAAAGAAAACTATTTAAAAATGATGTATAGAATATACTTAACACCTGAGAAGATTGATAAAATGTACCACACTGGCGAAAATAAGTGTTGCAAGTGTAAAGAAAACCTCAGTACATTTTTACCACATATGGTGGACATGTCTATGTACAAGAAAATTCTGGATAAAAATATATGATATCATAAAAGAAATTTATAATGTGACATTTCCCATGAAGCCTGAGTTTTTTCTGTTAAACATGACTAATATATTTGAAAGAAACTTCCAATCAAAAAATAAGGGAATCCTATTGTACTTAGTAATGGCAGCAAGAATGGTTTATGCAAGGCTCTGGAAAACAATGGAAATGCCAGATATACAACAATGAACTCAAAAAACTACAGAGTAGAAACAACTGGATCTATTTTCTTTCAGGCTGCAAGGACAAGTGGAACAAGATTGAAATGTAGTAACAACTCATATGATACAAAAAGGATATTGGTTATAATATGAATCAAGCAAAATGCTACATAGTGTTAGAGAATGTCTGACAACAAAATACAATATTAAACTAGGTATTATATAGGTATTAAATTATATAAATGTACATAAATAAGACAGTATAAGTAAAGTAAAGCCAAACAGGGTTATTTATCTGTTTTTTGAGAAAGCAGAAATGCTATAACAATATATTAAAATTGAATTGGGGAGTTTCTGATAAGATAAAATAGAATGTCTAACGACTCTTGATGGGGGTAAGGAAGTCAGGGTAATGTGGAAATTACAGTTACAATAATGAGTATATTATAAGGCCAAATAGAGTCTCAAATATACATTACCAAGAAAAATTGTATATTTGTAAAACTGTATATATGGAGAACGTTAATGACCTTTTGGATTGTAATCATCTTCGTTGGATTTTAATGTTATGTGTTTATAATAAAAAAAAAAGAAAATTAAAAAAAAAGAAAGCTCTAAAGCTGAATAGTCTTGGCAGGAGTCCCTCCTTTCCTCTCTGTTGCACAAGCTCCAGTCTGCAAAAGCTACTCTTTTCCTGCCTGGAGAGGAACAGCATTCAGATATGTTCTCTTCTTTAATAGTTTAGGAGCTTCTTTTCTTTAATCTTCTCCCTTTCTTACACTATCTCCTTACTTCTACTCCCCACTTCTTTTCAGTATCTTTTTTTAAAAAAACTTTCTTTCAGAGCTTTGACCCTTTCCACAATCTTTCCTTTTGTAGCCTCTAAACCTCTTTTTAAAACCTTGCTCCTCCTGTCTGAATGAATGAATGGTGAGCAAGGGGTGGGATGAGGCAGAAGCTTTGCTTCTTGTAAAAGGTGGAAGAGAATACCAATCTCTACAATGACTAAAAAAAGATGTAGTCAGAAAGTGGACTTAGGATGGCATATTTCATGAGCAGATACCAACCACAGAGTGGTATTCGAAGAAGGAGAAGGAGAAGATGGAAGGTAAAGTAGGTAGAAAAGTGGAAGATGGAAGAAGAGAGGAGAAAAAAGAAGGATAAGAATTAAAAAGAGGGGGTGAAGAGAGGGTGAACGGGTAGGAGTGGCAAAGGTGAACAAGTAGCAGAGGAGGGAAAAATGAAGAAGGGTACAACAAGGAGAAGGAGAAGAGAGAAATAAAAAAAATAAAAGCATGTTGGAAGAGATTGGAGGACAGAATGAGAATTAGAAGGGTAGGAAAGAAACAGAATGAAAGGATAAGGGGGAGGGTAGGTGTTTAGTATGGGAGAAGAAGGGAATCTATAATACTGGCATGGTGAGTACCAAGATAAGCTTGGTAAAAGGAAGGGATGGAGTGGTGATAAAGGGGAATGATAAGAGAAAAACATAGCCTTATCAATGATATTATAATACCATCAGGAGAGACTATGTGAAGGTAGTGATTAGAGTTTTAGATTAGGGTTCTGGGAGACCAGTGTTTGAATTCCCACCCCTGAATGACATTGGTCCTCTCTCAACTTAAGAGGAAGGCAGACTTCCTCTAAATAGATCTTGCCAAGAAAACCCTAGAATGGCGTTGCCAAAAATTAGAGTCAGCTTGAAGGCATTAACAACAAAACCAGCAGCAACAATACAAGCACAGTGAATAGGAAGACAGGCTTCATAAAAGGAAGGGGGAATGGAGGGATAGGAGGAGTTAAAAATGGGTTGTGGGGAAGAGGCAACTGTTTTGTTGAGTCTATAATACTAGCGTGGGTACTAGTAGCAGTGGTAGTCTTCATCGTTGTCATCAAGGTTTGTCTACAGTTTCTTTTTTTGTTTGACCGTGTTCCTGTATCTTCACAATCTATTATTATTGCTCATAGAGTTGTTACTGATCTTCTGGTTCAGTAGAGTCTCCTCAAAGAGGTATATCTTGTTCCTGGAGATAATGGGAGGTGTCTGAGTGTTGAGTATCTTTATTTATCCATCAGTCTCATGATCACTTTATTTCTTTCTTTTATATTTGTATCTTATTTTTGCATGCTTGAAATCTTTGGTGGTTAGATGAAATAATCTGTGGTTTTGCAAAGTTGACATAAGTCCAAAAGAAATGGAACAGGGTGATACTGTTATAAACAGGTCCCCCCCCCTTTGCCATTCTTATTATGGCTTCCCCGAACTGTTCTTGCCTCCAACTTAGTAATATGTCTCTTGGCCTCTGTAATGTTATGGGTTTATATTCAAAAATGTTTGATTTATTGGGTGAATATTAGAATAGGAGAGTATTGGATATAATGAGAATATGAAGAGAAGGAATAATTGATGAGATTTACGTAAGGCTAGAGAATGACACTTGGGAAGTCAGTTTGGGGAGTTCAGTTATCTTAGGGTTTAAGTAGAGTACAGTTACAAAAGGATTTGAGTTTGACTAGGGTTGAGTTGAGACTTGAACGATTGATAAGTTTCTGAATTAGTTTGAAAGGAGTGAGAGTGTGTGTGGTATTTTAAATGTAATTAGTTAATAATCTGCTATGTTTAACTTCTGTAAATAAAGATTTATTTTTGTTTTTATATACCTTTGGCCTCTGGAAATGCTGTTTTATCTCAGAGCTTGGGTTTAGACAAGGAATGGCTGTGAGGGGTCTTCAGTGATGGAATGATGTCTATGATGACAGATTTAATAGAGAGGGATAATATTCATTGAAGACAGAAGTTGCATAAATCCTCATAGGTACCTTGAGGGCATTTGGATGGTCACTAAATTTGATGTGACAGAGGTGGGGATCAAGGAAAGCCCTCACTCTTGGTACTTACAGTGAGTGCTGCAGAAGTCTTCACAGTTGATGGTTTAAAGGGTAGAATTCTCACATTTGGCCATAGTGGTGAGATGATTAAGAGGAATCCTCATAGTTGATGGGATTGCCCAAGTGTAAATCCCGCTTTTGGTGGGATAAGGGTTGGAAACCTCCACAATTGGTGATTGCAGCAGTGGGATAAAGGGTGGAGCCCTTAGGTAAAGTGTGAAAATCCTACATTTGGTGGCAGCTGTAGGAATGCCTAAGGGGAAACCCCACAATTGACGGCAAAGGAAGGACAAATGGATGAAATGTCATATTTGGTAGAAGCAGTGGGATAACAAGAGGGGAAACCTCACAATCTCTTTCCAATTTTTAGAGGTCATTCAGGTAATGAGCAAAGGTGATGTCTGCCTCTGAGATTTCACTAGTAGGGCAAATCTCATTTATTTCTTTAGTTGCCTGGCTCAAAGCTGTCTCTTTTCTATTTGATTTTTTAATCTCTCTGATTCTTAGTTTATGATTTCTGCTTAATTTTCCTATCATTTCTAAGTAGCCTTGGGTATCTATAGAGATTTTGGTCAATATATTGATTGTGTTTATTTTGTTTAAATACCCAGTTCAATAATGGTGCTGTGATTCTATCAAATAATGAAGAGGCAATTTAGCCACAACAAGAAAATCTTCTTTTGTATTGAATGACTCCCATGAGAAGAAACACCATTCCACATGATCAAAAGCGTTAGCATTATCTGAAAAGCAACAGTGTAGTCTTAGCAGTAACCCAGTAATAATTATTGCTCTGCAGATATTAAAGTTTAATTTTTTGATTAATGAATACCATGGGATCTGTTCTTATATAATCTTCCTTTATTGCCAACTTAGTAGCAAACATCTTCTAGCCTACATTCAATTGTAAAATCAGATGCTACTATTTCATCTTTGTTGTTGTGTTCCTTCAGTTTGTTTCTGACTGATAGTGGCCTTAAGATAAACCTATCATGGGGTTTTCTGGGGCGGAGAGTATGTGACATACTCAGGGTCACCCAGTGGGTTTCTATGGCCTAGCAGGGAACTGAGCCCTGGTTTTCAGGGTCATAGTCCTTTTACCATTCTTTAAAATTAGTGCTCTGTTCCAGGACTGAGGTACATTAATAATTTTGAAATTAATTATGACATAATTATGAAATTGCATAAATTGCATATAATAGTTAACTTACAAAACAAAATATCCAAAATAGCTTACAAGTTTAGCTGTCAAAAATCAGGACCCAGGGCTTTAATTAACTTTAGTTTCCTTACTTGATTCTCAGTCTCCTGCTTAGTTATCTTAAAACAAGTTGCAAATTATCCTATTTAGTGTCTTAGAAAATTTGAATAGTTTTATCTAGAGGATTCTCATATTGATCTAATTTATAATACTAATGAATAAATTCCCTTTTAATTACCTTTGAGGTTTTTTATGACCTCCATTGATTTCCTTTTTTAAAAACCACTTCTGCATCTAACAACTGCCCTACTCAGATGTCCCCTTAAGAGCTTTAAAGACTCCGGGTCTTGTCTGATCTTGGAAGCTAAGCAGGGTTAGTCCTGGTTATTTGGATAGGAGACCACCAATGAATACCACGTGCTGTAGACTGTTGTAAAGGTTCTGGACTGTGGCTAAGTCTTTGCAGGATCCTGCCTAGTGTTTCAGACCCAACTGACTGCTCTGATGCAGAGCAGCTGGAGCAGTCAGCAACCGCTGGATAAGGGCCGGGGTTACTTTGCAGCCTTTGCCACAGCAACACAATCTCTAGTTTTGCCTGTAGCTTCTTTTGACTCTCCAGTGTTCCAGACCCTGCTGACCATTGACTCCTGGATTTGGACCCCTCCCTGTTTTCCAGACCTGCCGCTTGCCTCTGGCCCTGTGGACTCCTGTTGCCTGGTAGTCATCTACTGCCTTGAACCCTTGTTGTGCCTTGACCTTCTGCTTGTTTCTTGGACCTGCCTTTTGCTTGTGACCCTGTGTACATCTGTTGCCCGGAAGGCTCCTGTTGCCTTGAACTCTCATTGTGCTCTGACCTCCTGCCTGTCTCCTGGAGCTGCTTCTTGCCTCTGGCCCCATGAACTCTTGCTACCTGAAGGACTGCTGCCTTGGACTCTTGTTGTGCTCAGACCCTTGGCTTCATGACCTAGTGCCGGTCCTTTGGCCCAGCCCCGATTCCTGTTCTAGTCAGCTCTAGCCGCCCACACCTCAGACCTTGACAACTATGTTTCAGAGGAAGGAACTGGCCAAAGCAAAACAGCAACAAACCAACCAACCAACCAACCACTTGTCAATATTCCTTGCCTAGGAAAACGTTATGTAATTCATGGGTTCACTATAAGTTGACAGATGACTTGAAGGCACATGCACACACCCACATACCTGCTGTCCTTCTTAATTTTTTTTCCTGTTTTTAAGAAAGTCCATGTTTTCTGTTTCCATGATTTTTGTTTCCTGTGATATCTGTATAAAGACTTTGCTCCTCAAATAAATGAAAAGTTCTGTATGTTTTAAGAAATTAGCTTTTAGGAGTTTGTCCTGCAGAAAATGTTGATGAAATATTGAATTTTTTTTTACAGGGGACACTTAATAAGTGGTTAATTTAACATAATTTCTGACTTTCATAATTCTTCTGTGTTTAACCCATTTTTTGTTTTGTTGTTGTTTTAAAGATGGTATAATAATGATATAATCAGATGGGATAGGACACCTGGTCAGGGGGATGGAATCACTGTAGACTACAGTTTCATCTCTCTGCCTCCCAGGTCTCCCCTGCTGCTGCATAGGAAAAAAACAAGTGGGCAGAGCTGAGAGAAATTACCCCTTGCCAAAGTCTCATCCATCAAACTGTCAGTAATACAGGCCAGGTTGGCATGCTTAGTCAGAATCAAATCCTGAAAAGCACTTGTTTTTTCCATTTACCAACCTGGCATTCAACAGCATTTTCAATCCAGGGTAGTCACCAAGGCTAGCCAGGCTGTTGGACCTGCGAGAGAAAGTGAAGGCAACAAGCACACTATTATGCTCCTGTCTTCCCTGATACTGTAATTGTCTCCTCCTCCCATATCTCTCTCTGCCCTGTATGACTCCATTGGCTGTTTACAGAGTCTGTGCACCCCTTTCCTCCTCTGGAAAACACATCCTTCTTGTATTGGACAGAGAAAGCAGTAGCTCTTAAAAACAACCAACATACAGACAGGCAGATGATAAAAGCAGGTAACAAACCTTTGCCTCTGTTGGGTGAACGGATAGACCTTCATCCTCATGTACCCCAGAGTGTCTCCCCTAAAGGGTTGGCCCCACTGGTGATGGACCTGCTCTCACAGGAGCCCTTCTATGTCCCAGACAGGCAAAGTAGATGTGTTGGATGGTGAGCAATACCTGCTGAGTTAGGGCCTCAGTCCTGCAAAGAGCAGAATGCTACTACAGAAGTCCAAGGCAGAAGCAACAAATAGCCTCTTCCTTCCTACAGCTTCCAGAAAGTTCTTCTCTCTCTGCTCAGGTGCTGGTTTAAGCAGGGGTAGCAAGGGGAAGGAAAACTGAAAAGGTGGATTTGACAGAACATCAAGCTTGTATGAGGAACATTTTCACCTTTTATGCCCTGCTCCCCCCTTCTAAGGATAACTGTAAATAGACATCCAGCCAAACTGTTATAATTTTTTTCTTCTCCCCATGTTTTAGAGTCTGATATGGCCTGTACTGGGTCCTGGGTGTTGCAAGTTGGCCCGATTCCCAGAGCTTGCTCATCTCTGGCTAAAATATAACAGCCTCATAAAATGTTTGCCAAGCAGTTATGGTTTTATTTTACCACCTCCCAATTTCACTTTGTACTGTTTACCTCCCCGCACAACACCACCACAGTGACTCTCTTCGAGCCCTGGGTCTCACATCCCATTTCTGCAGAGCCACACACGATCCTTTTGAACCTTAGCAATCTGAACGCCATCGAATGCATCTTATTTGTGTGCGTATGTGAGTGGGGGAGTATCCCGCTGATACTCCACTAATATTCCTCAAGGGAAACTGAGGCTGTATTCCATTAACCTGGAAAGGTATAGCATTGACCATTCTTCAGTAGTGTTCAGAGGCTTTGAAGGAGTATTTATTGCTCTGTCATTTCTGACTTAAGGTGACCTTACCATGGGATTTTTTTTGGTGGGGGGAGATTTGTTCAGGGGAGAGGTTGCTTTTGCCTTCCTCTGAGGCTGAGAGAGTGTAATTTGCCCAAAGTCACCCAGTTGGCTTCCATGGCTGAGTGAGGATTCAAACCCTGATCTCCAGAAGTGTAGACCAATGTTCAGACCACTACATCATGCTTGCTTAATTTAGAGGAATATAAACCTTCACAAAGGAGACATCTATAGGCATGAAAGGAGTAACTTTAAGAGGGGGCACCAGGCTTTTGTTATCTCTTTTCTTGAAGACGGTTTGATATCTTCCTTGAAGATACTCCTTGAGGATAGTTCATCGCAGCATTACTTATTTGAATATTTTATTTATAATAAGTAATACTTGAGAGAATACGTAAGTGTGAAAGGTTAATTTAATTTCAGCTTTAAATGTAGTTACTTGTAAGTGTGAAAACTGCAATGTTGGTGGAGTGAGAATTTCTAGAAGACCCACGCCACTGCTCTCAAAGTGGCAAAAGTGCCCCCTCCAACTTCTTAATTGGCATTTGGGGCATTTTGGTGCAAAAATTGTATGTGGAATTGTTTAGTTTCTGGAGTAGAAGTGATGAAGGGGAAATGGTCTTGCAAAGACCTCTGAGAACCAGCATGGTCCCCTGTTCTCCAATTGGTGGACACTCCAATTGGGGTACTAATTCTTGGCCACTGTGATCCCACAGCTTTCCATGTAAGTAGATTTGACTCCTCTCCTGTCTAGGAGGATGGTTGCTATCTTGGCATGGAAGGACATAATATGGATTTTCATCCCTCAAATGTTTATTATGGATGGTGTCATTTCAAACTCTTTAAACTGGTTTCAGTCTTACTTTGCTTTAACTTGTTCAATTATTTAATGTGTTTTTAGCCTTTAAAATAATTTCTACCCTGTTTTAAAATAATCTGATTGTTTTATCATATGCTACCCTTTCTTTATCTTTATTGCATTATCTTTATTTTCTTTATCTTTAGACAGAAGGTGGGAAATAAACATTTTAATAAAATTAAGAAAGAAAGAAATGGCAGCCTGCATTCATTCATTCATTCATTCATTCATTCATTCATTCATTTATTTTTCAAGATGTTAATTTTCTCTCTGCACTGGAGCCCCAGAAGCACATTTCTTAAGACAACAAAATTGAAACCACATCATTTATCAACATGTTCTGCTGAGGCTGATCCACAGATGAAGGAAATCTTCTGATCTTTAGTTTAGTACTGGCCTGAATTTTGTGGGGCCTTGTCTGCCGTGAATCCTGGTTAACAACTCCTTTCATGGATGGTTTTTGAGAAGAAGGTATTTTGCCAATTGCCACTGATAAAACTCCCACAACTGCTGCAGGATAGAAATGGAGTTCTACCCAGACTGAGAATGGAGTTCCTAGATTTGCTTGTCACTTTCTTAAGAAAGGGATGGGACACCTTTTTGATATGCAGGGCTGACAATTTACCTTCACTAAGCTTCATATGGTTTAAACAAATTTGGTTCCTGAGGGCAATAATGTTTGCACAGGGGAGCATACATGGAACACAGTGGGCACTGTCTCTATGCTTTGCAGTTGTCTGTGGTAATTTTCCAGAAATAAGTAAGTAGCAAGATTGTGAAAAGCAGTTTTTTTATCCATGTTGCATGGCACTGATTTGTAATACTGAGGTTGTAAATGTCAGAGTATCCTGCAGATAATCAATAGATGTGTTGAACATAAAGTTGTGCCTGAATGGTAAATACGGATTTAAAGTTGTATTTGCCCTAGAAGCGATGTTGAAGCACAACGATCTGCTTGAGAGGCTGGGTTGTTCAATGGGAGTAAGAAAGTGACTAAGTCCGGGTGCAGCTTGAGGTCAGATAGCTTGTTTGGGGACAGTATCATCAAGAACAAATTTACCTGTGGACAAAGTTCATCTTCTATCTACTCTTATCTCTTGGTTCTGTTATTTGGTATAGCCTAGAAACAAACCAGAGGTATGGTAGGATTTCAGGTTTACATGCAGTGACAAATAATGGCTAAATAAGCCAACAAACAACCATGATCATGACTGCATTTTTTTTAAAAAAATTACATGACAGTTGTATTCAGAAATTCAAATTCAGACATTCAAATAAACCACATTTTTTTTAACTGTATCCTAGATTTGTATTGCAAATGTGACCATTGGCTTGACTTGTTAGTTTTTAATTTTGAGATTTTTCTGTATTTCTGTGAGTAGTAGAAATTGCTTCACTTCAAATTAGAGGTCAGCAATTGCAGCAATCTTGGTGGCCACTTTTATGTTTCTGGCAACTACATAGACTATTGAAAAATAAAACCCTAAAGGCATCTGGAAATCTACTTCTGGTACTCAAAAACGGCCATTATTGATGTTAAGCAGTTCAGGGAAGACCTGCAACTATTTAAAAGATAAATTGTTGCACAAAGAGACTTCCAGGAGCAGCAATTCATCGTCTTTTCTGACTAGAAAAATGTTGGTCTGGAGATTCTGAATATGTTGAGAGTCACAAAAACATATTTGGGGAAGCCACACGTTTTGCTTACCGAGGTATGTGAGAAGCTTGATACTAGATGCTGCAGTGTATACTGAGCTACACACTTTAGCCTGAATCCTATTGGTGGAATATGTTTGCTTAATCCCTTCTTATACCAGGAAAATGCTTTTAAAAATATTGAAGAGGGCTGGTATTTTGGACCACCTTGTGCAGCGCTTTTGTCCTCAGGTGCTGCTCCTCCCAGGCCACTGATTGGCTGTGGAAATGCACATGAGAGCCATCTGGCTGCCCTGGTGGCCTTGAAAATGAAAGAGCACCCTCTATCCTTGTCTGGGCCACAATGAGTGTTTCTCCACTGAGTGTTGAAAGAGCTGATTGGCTTCCAGTCAATAGCTGGAGCGGTTTGACTGCATTTGGGAGCCTCCGTCTGCCCTTGCACAGCCAGGGGAGAACAACTAGATTCCCAAACACCAGCATAGATCCATTGGCAGAAATTTACTTTCCCCCTAGATGCACTCACATGTGCTTACATGGAATGTTCAGACATCAAAATTTGTGCCAGGACTGAACGAACAGGCAGATGAAACTTAACAAAAATAAAGGGAGACAGAAGGAAAGCGGTGCTGGTACTTGAATGTAGGCTGTATAAGAGAGTTCTTGATTAAAAAAAAAAGGAAACATTAGCTTTATGTGTGAAGTCTGTGTGTTGTTAACTTTTTATCTCCCAAAATAGGTCTTCAAAGTGGCTTACAATTTAAAACTAATTTAAAAACTAAAGCTGATAAAACTTGAAACATACAAAGGTCACCATTAAAATAGATTTAAACCCTTCGCAGTACTAATCTGGAGCAGCCACCAGGAAGTCTCCCACCAGCCATGCCTGTGAAAGTTGTGGGTCTAAGAAATGAGTCTCTTCTGAGAATCTAAGGGCTTAGGCAAATTCATACAAGGAGTTAAGATCTTTCAGTTAGACTAAGCCATATAACGCTTTATAGGACATAGCTAGCACTTTACCCAGAAACAGACTGGCAGCCAATGGAGCTATTGTAACAGTATACTTGTATAACTGCTTACCCTGCTCCAGTTAACACTGTTGTTGTAGCTCTTTGTGCCAGCTTAAGTTTCTGAACTTCAGAGAACACACCCCATGTAGAGTGTGTTACAGTAATCCAAACAGTATGTAACTGAGGCACTTCTACCATGGCCAGATCAAGCATCTTTAGGAATGAGCACAGTTGGTGCACAAGCATTAAGTGGGTGAAAGTATTCCTGGCCACCCCAGAAACTAGGGCTTTGGCTGGGTCCAGGAATATAATCAAACCATGAACCTGTGTCTTCTGGCATAGTGTGGCCTCATTGAGGATCAGCTGAATCCCTGTTCTCTGATCTTCCTTTTGATCTACTAGGAGCACCTCTGTCTCTTCTAAGTTAAGCTTTAACTTGTTCACTTTCATCCAGTCCATTACTGATGCCAGACATTAGTTTTAGAACCAAGAGAAGTAGAGTTGGGTGAAATAGAATGAGGTGTCATCAGCATACTGGTGGCACCAAACTCCCAACCCCCAGATGGTCTCTCCTAGTGGTTTCATATGGAGTTTAATAGGATGGGCGACAGAAGTGGCCCCAAAGTGCATTCAATGATGTATTGCTGTGCTTTTGATACCATTCTGAGGAGCTCTCCCACCCCTGTGCTGTCAAAAAGCAATCTATAAAGAGACACATGGTCTGCTAATGTGTGATAATTGTTGAATATGAACTCCTGCATTTCTTGATTTTAGTAATTCATGTGCTTATGAAGTATATAATATCCATTCTTCAGAGTGCCCTCTGGAGTATGAGAAACTGCATCAAAAAGGAAAATTTGGCCTCTCATCCAATTCCATTATCTCACAGAGACAGCTCATGTGCTCCCTGTTATCTTGTTCAGCCCTTTTGGCCTAATACTACTGCATCTGTCATCAGCTTTCATCATTCCTTATTGATTTTATATAACAAGTTAACTAAGTTACCTGTAGTCAGAACACCATTAGCTAATGGTGAAAGAGTATATACAAATAATCTTGAAGTTAAGATCACTCAGTATGCTAGTTGACAAATGTAATTCTCGTGCATTGGATACGGACAACTCCATAATAATCAGGTTATTTGAAATCTGTGTATTGAGTGAAGTAGAGTGTATAAAGACATGCTTCTAGTAAGATCTCTTGCTTGGATTGAGATAAACTGGTGGGAAGAAGGCACAATCATGTAGATAGGTATTTGTTCTCAGCCAGTCATATGGAATCATTACTCTTAGTTCGTATTTCACTATTAACATGTCTAGTACTGCTTGTGGGAGGTGAGAGATGTTTTTACCATTCCCCAGGGTTTCATACACAAAGATTCAACTGTGCTTTTAGGCAGTCTAATGAAATAGTGAGCAATCTTAGAGTGAGTGTTTACACTGATACTTCACTTGACTTTAAGAAAGATAAAGAAGAAACCAGCTGCTTAATGTGTTGCTTATTATTTAGTCATACTGGGTCTTCAAATGTACCCACATCTCTGGCAAATTCCCACCGTCGAGAGTGTGGGCGTTTTCTTTGAACTGTTTGTGGCAAAGAGCACTTGCTGAGTTGAACTTCAGTCCAGCGTTTGCTTTGTCATCCTGACTTTGCTGGTATCGCTCCCCTCCCCCACTCTTGTAGTCTAATACTTTCATTTTTGTTGTTGTGAATTCTGTAGAATTTGTCGTCAGTTTCTCATGGGGAAATTCATGAGTGAAAATTAAGTTGTATATTTATTTAGTCTTTAGCGTACCCGTATAGAAAGAAGTTTAAAGAGAATGAGGTTGCAAGTCTGCTTTTCAGCTTGTCTTGCCTTCAGTTGGACTTTAACTGGAACAGACACTGAAACCAGTGGCAAAGCTGGGTGATGAAATATGACACATGGAGGGGAAGAAAGTTGGCAGAGAGCCCTGATGCACAAATAGCCCTTTCCCCTTTGAAGCATATTTGCAGGATGAAAAATAAAAACACTGTGAGCCATGGTGTTTTCTTTTGAGAATTGTTTTGCAGACTAAGTATTTTTCCCATATATATCATGCAGCTGTCATCATTACATTAAGATATTTTGTTAGTATTTGTGCACCACATGGATAATACAATGTATATGAAGACTTCTGTGTTTTAATAGGCTGTAGGAAGGTGGCAGGAGGTTGATTGTTGCAGAGTGTGCTGCACAATAATTGAACTGCTCTTTTTTTCCCAAAACCTCTTGTCAATTTTGTCTTTGGTTGCAAATTAAGGGGATTTTTTTTACTGAAAAGATTATTCTAGAAGCCACCGGATTATGTCAATCTCATTTTGTATATTTGTTGATTTATTTATCATACTTTTAGTTTGCCCAGTCTTCTCTGGTGGAAATAATAAGTAGCTAGTGACATAGAGCATTTGTTTCCCTGTAGTGGCTAATGTGACATGTACCTTTCCTGTAATATTTCACTGAATTGGCAGCTGTATGTACTGTCTTTCCCTCCTTTCCTGGAAAATTTATGGTAGTATACAAAAATTACAGTGCACCTCTGATTGCCAGAACACCTAAAATTGTGGTGATGTGTCTATCATTGACTATGTGCAATTGATAATGTCATCTCAGCTTTGAAAGGATCTGTGCAGATTAATTGTTGTGTGAGCTTTCCCAAATAAGGAAGGCTATACTGCATGAATACTTTATTTACAGAGCATGCATGAGAATCAATGGCATACCAGCCCATCTTGTGAATATAGCTTCAGTGGATAGCATGGTAATGAATAGGAAACACATATTCACAGCCCCTGGAATTCTTGCTCAGAACAGAAGGAGCTAGAGGCTTAGATGCACACTTTTATTGAGGTTGGTTGCTTTCTGAACCTGTCCTCTGTTGGATGCAGTTGCCATATCTCTATATTTTTCAATAGGACCTCCCTGATTACTTATTTCCTGAGTTTCCTCCCAGATGATTGCTAAAGTATGTCTGTGTGTGCATATATATGTGCGTGTGTGTCTGTGTCTGTGTATTTTTCCTCCTTCTACAATCTTTAAAAAAAATTCCCAGTCTTGTTTCAGGATTTACTAGACCACTTAGTTTTTCATGCAGTACAGTGTGTTCTCTTGTTGAGGATTATAGTGTAGGGTTGGATTAGTGTGTTTTAGGTGGATGCTTGTGCTGCAAGTTACTGAAATGCCAGAAACAGAATACTGGTCGTTTAAGTACAAAAGATCTAGGGCTATAGCTGTTGCATGTATTTTAGGGTACTGTATTTTTTGAAAGAAATAGGTTCCATAAGCAGAGTCCAGCAATTGGCAGTACACTGATTTTCACAAAGTTGGTGTTTACTGTTGTGTTCTTTTTACCTTTTATCTGTTACAACCATGGTCATGAAATAGAAGGTACCTTGTATTCCACTATGGACACTATGCCCATTTGGAAAAATTCCCACATGGTTATTCGTTACACAAGACTGTTACAGGGAATGGAAGACCTGTATGGATACGTCCTACCCAGCTTTGTCTGCTCAGGGAACATGAGCTTTCGTTTCATGTTCTTGAACAATAGGTGAATGGTGAATTGGGGCACACATTCCCTGTAATAGCTGGATAGAATACCTGCATACTTTCCTACACTGAAGAGTGGTGGGAAAGAAAGGGTTTGGGTTGTACTTGCTTTTGATTGCTGGTTGGTTTGTAACAGCTCTCATTTCTCATTTCTGTATTTAAGAAGCCTCTCTCATTTGCAAAATTTTGACTTAAAGCTAATCCCTTTCTAATATCATCTGTATTCAATTTTTTTCCTTTCTGTACTGTATTTCTTCTCCATTCATTACACTTTCTGGCAGTATGTAATGTCTGTTGTTCCTTTAATGTAATTTGTATAACAAGTAATTGGTCTTGTTTCTTTCTGCTGAATTTAAGGAAAATAACTTTCCTTCTCCATTGTGTTTAAAATTCAAGATAATTTATAAATTTCAAATGTCTTAGCCCAAGACTTCATTTAATGTTCCTTAAATCCTTTTATGCTACTGCACTGTTCTGTTAAGGTTCAATGTCTTAACAAACCCATTACTCAAGGTTGCTCTCCATGTGTTTTACACTATTCATCTTAGAGGTGGTGGTACTGTGCTGGTTGGCTATTCTTTTAAAAGTTGTCTGCTGAGTAAAATGTCTGCAAATGGGTGCCTACATTAACGCGCCTCTTTTCAGATGTCCTGCTCAGTGGTGGATGTTGGGTGGGACATGTACTATTGAAGATGGGGTTAGAAGAAACTTGTCTCCCTCCACTTCCACGCAGATGATCTAAGTGTGGAGAGCAACTTGGGGAGGAGTTTTATTGTTCCACAAATCTGAGTGAGAATGCTCTCACTTTTAAAATGGAGCATGTAGTATCTCATTGTGGAGGTAGCACATAATAGCTCTTTGCTGAAAAAAATTCTTCCTCTCTTTCCAGGAACTTACAAGCAGCCATTGGAGCCTACTATGATTTTGAAAGTCCAAACATCAATGTGCCCTCCATGTCCTTTGTAGAAGATGTGACCATAGGAGAAGGAGAGTCCATCCCCCCTGATACCCAGTTTACAAAAACATGGAGGATACAAAATACAGGTGAATGGTGAAATCTCTCTGTGGCTTTTGACTTGATACCGCTTTGTGATTTTTCCTTAAAAAATAGAAGTGATTTTGCTTTTCAGATTGATTAGGGGAATAATTCTTTCAGTGGTAGATAGTTGTATGGAATTGTGTTTTATATTTTTGAACAGTTTTTTTCATATTTTATCTCAGGCAATATAATCAAAGGTAGGAATAGAAAGAAGACTCACTGATCCATACTTGATGAAAATAGTATAAATAACCTGGAATTGATTTCCTATAGCTATCTTTCCATTCCTTAGACAAGTGTGATGATCCACTGCCCAGCAGTTTTTCTTAGGTTCCTATGATCTGCTCTCCTTGTGGTTGTATTGTGTTTCAGAGATGCTTTAAACATTTTTGAAGCACAGTTTATTTATTTCATTTGTATGTTGCCTTTCTTTGAGAGTGTGATCCAAGGTGGCTTTGAAACGAGTCATTTAAAAACCAGAACAGTGAAAGTTTTAAAATAATTTAAACCCCACTTTCCTCTCTTCCTTCAGAGGTTGGTTCTACATTGAGGTTGGAGGTCATCTTGGTCTCCTGCTGGGCCTTGGAGCTGTTCATCCAAAACTCATCATTACATTAAGCTACAACCTGTCCCTGAACCAGGGAGATAAGGGTCATAATTACTAGAGGTTATGGCTATCTGTCAAGCCTGGCCATGTCTTGTTGATTTCCCTGTATCAGAAGTAGGCAGCCTCAGTGAGTTTGAGGACCATTTTTGTCCTCCTCTAGACCTTTCAGAGCTTCACTCTTCTCATATTTGGAAGAAAATTTCTCCATGTTTCTGAATATACCTGCCAGAAGCTTCTGGGGGTTTCTGCTTGCCAGTTAAACAATTTCACTCTCTGAGCTTGTTTTAGGTCTTGAAAGTTTTCTTTTAAAGAAACAAAATAGCAATTGCCAATTCACTTCTGATTTTTTTGCATCTTTTTATGGTCAATAGCAAAGCCAATGTTCATGCATGAAATTATGTTTAAATGGCATATTGTATTTTATAGATGCCAACTTGAAGAAAATGTTTTAGAAAATATAGTAAGGTTGTATTAGTTTATATGTCTAGCCCACACTCTTATTCTGTGGACAGTGCTACTGTTAGGTGGATTTGTAATTGGTTGACCGACTGAACCCAAAAGGTATTCACCAATGGCTGCTTTTTATCCTGGAGAGAAGTGACCAGTGGGGTGCCACAGGGTTCTGTCCTGGGCCCAGTGCTATTCAACATCTTCATCAATGACTTGGATGAAGGAATAGAGGGCATGCTGATAAAAACTGAAGATGACACCAAATTGGGAGGGGTTACTAATACGCCAGAGGACAGGATCAAAATTCAAAATGACCTTGACAGATTGGAGAGCTGTGACAAAGCTAACAAAATAAATTTCAGCAGAGAGAAATGTAAGGTCCTACACTTAGGCATAAAAAGTGGAATGCACAAATATAGGATGGGGGACACGTGGTTAGATAACAGTACATGTCAAAGAGATCTAGGCGTCTCGGTAGACCACAAGCTGAACATGAGTCAGCAGCGTGGTGCAGCAGCCAAGAAAGCCAATACGATTCTTGGTTGCGTCAGTAGGAGTATGATGTCTAGATTAAGGGAGGTAATGGTACCACTCTATTCTGCTTTGGTTAAACCTCATCTGGAATACTGTGTCCAGTTCTGGGCACCTCAATTCAAGAAGGATACTGATAAGCTGGAGTGTGTCCAGAGGAGGGCAACCAAAATGGTGAAGGGTCTGGAAGCCATACCCCATGAGGAGCGACTTAGGGAGCTGGGTATGTTTAGTCTGCAGAAGAGAAGGTTAAGAGGGTACATGATAACTATGTTTAAATATTTGAAGGGATGTCATATTGAGGAGGAGGCAGGCTTGTTTTCTGTTGCTCCAGAGACTAGGACAAGGAGCAATGGATTCAAGCTGCAGGAAAGGAGATTCCACCTGAACCTCAGGAAGAACTTCCTGAATGTCAGAGCTGTCTGGCAGTGGAATATACTGCCTCGGAGTGTGGTGGAGTCTCCTCTGGAAGCTTTTAAACAGAGGCTTGATGGCCATCTGTTGGGAGTGCTTTGATGTGGGTTCCTGCATGGCAAGAGGTTAGACTGAGACTGGTTTCTTCCAACTCTATGATTCTGTATCCCTTCCATCTTTTTTTCTTTTTTTCTTTATAATCATACTTTGAAAAGTCCAATTAATTTTTTAAAAAACAGATACTGTTGAGCCCTGAGATTTCAGAGAGTATGATTTGTCATTGGGGCAAAAATTGTGGGAGAGATTGGGTTGCACTTTACCCATACTTGCTCTGTGTATTGTCTTTGTCAGTTCATGTATTTGGTGTCAAGTAGAGAAGCAGTATTTTTCCCTGACCTCAAATTGATGAGACTGAATAAATTGCCTCTGCCTGTTCACTGGTTCTTGACTTCCAGAACCTCTGTTGCTTTCCTTGTGTCATAGGCAGAATAGTCCTGCTTAGTAAAGGATGGGACAGCACAACACAAAAGCCCAGTTAGAGATAACAATAAAATCATGGTTTTATTATTACATCTGAACTGAACCAGAGTTGAACTGTACTTGCCAGGAGCATTTTTCCAACCCCACATGTCAGTATGAGGTGCAGCTATTCTCTAACTCTAGCTAATGTTTACTTTCAGTGTTTTTATAGCCTGTAGTTTTAGTCTGACAATCCAAATATTGCAGCTCCATTTCTAGCATATGTCTGAACATGTGATGATTTTTCCAGCCCATTACTTTTAATGTATGAAATTTTGAAGCTATGGCATTTTGTTGCACATGTGAAATTAAAGAGCTGACTTACAGTAATTGAATATAAAGCTTAATATAAAAGTATGAAAAATCTCTGGAAGCTTAACACAATGAAGTTACAAAGTTCTAAGAGTGCAAACTTAAATGGTATTGAGTGAAGCCATCTTGAGAAAGGAGCACTGACCAGTCAACAGCCAATACACAGCAGAATATGCAACCACATGGCAGAGAGACCACGCCTTCAGCAGTGGGAGGGGACTTTGCTCACCCAAAATGAAAAATCAGCCATTATAAGCAGAAGTCTCACAAGCCCTGGGGTGAGGAATGCAAGGGATGGAAGGAGGAAAAGCAGAGGGGGGCAAGCACATGCTTCACAAATAATCAAATTCAAGAAAGGCCAAACCTGAAAATGTGGAGGGAGGCTGTATTTTAAAATTACCAGTAATGAATTTGAGTTCAAGTGTACACTGGAAACTAATACAGTTATGTAGCACTATAGGAAGCTGCCTTTTGTACTGAATCACATCATTAATCCATCTAGCTCAGTATTCTCAACTCTGAGTGGCAACAGCCCTTTGGTGTTTCAGACCGGATTCTTTCCTAGACCTGATTGGAGATCTTTTGTAGTTTCCCATCCAAGTACCAACAGGTCATTCATAGTGCTGGAAATAAATGCTTAAGAGTAGGATGGCTTCTGAAGGGTTTGTGTTAATAAATTGAGTATCTTATATGGCTAGAGTCTAAAATATATTTTATCCCTAAACAGCAGTAGCAGTGGTAGATAGCTGTTCTTCCCTTATGTGTGTGTGGTTTTTCAAAAAGAAATGGTTATCTCTTTGGAGCAATTGGTGTTCTGAAAGTGAGTTCCTTTTCAGATTGTGGTACTATACCAACTTACTAGGGGATGAATCCCATTGAACTCAGGGATTTACTTCTGAATACACATGAATTAAGATTGTGCTGAGATTTATTTAGCCCCACCTTTCCAATTACTTCATATTAAAGCCACTGCAATGCAGCAAAATATTCACGTGTTAGAGATGAGAATGAATTTCAAATGTGATATGCTGTTTCCTGTCCTGAAAAGATTATGTGTGTGTGTATAAATAATTTATTTAAGTTATACCATGCTGTTCTATGTAAGAAACTTCAAATGATGTCTTCCTGCTTTATAATGTTGTACACATAGGTTACTCATCTTCTCTCTCTATTTCTCTCTGAAATCTAGCTACAGAGGAATAAAGAACTATCTTGTTCCTTTTCTGGGGCCTGTTCTTTAATAAAACCCTTATAAAGCTTCATGCTGTTTTCTGTTTACTTGCTGATATCTGGGAGTTATCCTTAATGGTGGACCTTAAAGTTTATCAGTTACCATAAGAAGTTCCTAGAAATTAACGTGATTGTTTGCTAGGCTAAATTCATAGCCTGACGTAGGCTTTCCGTAACCCAGCTGGTTTCTCTATATTTTTTAGGTTTATTTGTACATTTTGTACCATCAGAAAACGGTTTCAAATTTTGCTAATACTGTACTTTTCCCTGTTGTTAGAATCTCTCTTACAGCTTTTTCAGTCATTCTGAATATAAGCACAAACATCAATTTACAGTTCTATTGTAACTAATGGTGAAATATGAACGCCTGCGTGAATTTAGCTTGTAGTGGTTGGACAGTTGCTACAATCCTTCAGTTTTGCATTGTTCTTGAGTCTTCAACTAAGTTGAGTCCTTAACCAACTGTTGGAGTTGAATAAACAGCAGTAATTTAAAATTAGTATGTTTTCAGAGCTACAGGTCAGTTTCTTGGTAGGCTCAGTTCAGATAAACACGTTAGGAGGCTTCCTTCTTTCTGTTTGGACTTTCCAGTGCTCCCTTTTCTGGTTTCTTCTAACTACAATTTGCTGTAGCAT